>JAVQJF010112332.1:0-14827 GCA_036023855.1 Gadopsis marmoratus
CCCCCCCACCACCTCCCCCCCACCCCTCACCATAAAAAACAGCTTAAACCCACAATGTGGTGGGAATGGAAAAATGCACCCACCTTCCGTTAGTACACAGAAGACTCATGCCCTGAGAGCCACAAGCCGGGTATGTATAAGAAAAAAAAAAGATCTTAGTAGTCATATACACACGCACATACACATTAGTATTACTCTACTTGTGATGAACTTGTATTAACCTGCCTGAGTTAATGCCTAACCTTCCGCGTAACAGATGTATGCTGTTGACTGCCCATAATTCAGTAATATTTTCATTTCAAACTAATTAAGCAACATGAGAAAAAAACATTTCCTCTTGTGTTTTCAGCACCTTAAACAGTTGTGAGGATTTCTTTGATCATCAAGAACTAAAAATACCATAACACGCAATGTCAAATCTTTCAGCTGAATAAAAGCTTTTAAAGAACTGTCAAGGTTTCATGCGAGGCCCGTGTGTGTCTCTTAGTCACTGCCCTAAAATGTCACATGCAGTATGTCTGAGGTGAATCATTTTTAAATAATGAAAAAAGGAAAAGGGGAAGAGATGTCCAAGTGAGAGGATTCAAAACTAAACATGTGAAATGATGAAAATATGAAATGACACATGGATGGTAAACAGTCCATCTGTGTTTTCCCAAAGGATGCCTGCCATACTTTGAAATGCACTTAAAGAGGAAGTAAGGCAATTCAATATCAATCTAAGAGCAGCCTAATGGCAGGGCTGCGTTGCATTTTTTTGCCTGGAAAAAATATAAAAGAGAGGCAATACAGAGTTGAATATGACAAAAGGACTAATGGATTATTGATACATTCAGAATCCTTCCTATGACGTCCATTTTTAAATAGAAAGCACAAAGGTGACATATTTTCAATTATTTAACTCATCAGTACATCTGAACATTTGAGAAATGACTATTTATTTACATTATTTTATTAATGTATCTTATTACTATATAAATTATATAGCAATATAAAGTTATATATTAATGGGATTTTGACTACGATTCTTAAAATGACGGCTCTTTTAATGTCAGCAAAACAGTAATTTTGCCATTACTCAAAACCAATTAAATCGTTATGTCTGATGGCACATTACTGTGTTGTACAGAACCGTAGCTGCCTGAGACAAAGATGATCCAAAGAAGAAGCAGCTCATTTAAAACACTTCAGATTGCATGTCATAATCCACATCCATTTACCATTTGACATTTCAATGTGGACTAAATTGTGATTTCATACTAATCATAGACAATTACCTGGTTGGAATTCTCACACTTGATCTGACATTAGTGAGCAAACAAGCCAAAAACCTCTGTGTCTCTCTGCCTTTAGTTCTGTTTCCATCAACATTGATCAACATGCTGTTGGACATTTTTAGATGCTAATTTTTTTTCAGTAATGTATCCAGGATTTTGTAATTGGATGCCACGATGGAATTTAAGTGTGGACAATTAGACCATAGGCCAATAGTAAATAGTAATTTTTCTCAAAATAGCCCATGCAGCCTAGCAGTCGAGACATATCTTAACATTCATGGAGTAGCTTACATGCATAGAACACATTTTAGATAATCGGTGAAAGCATGCAAAGTTCAACAGTTTTAGTTCATTTACAATAGTTTCATGTTAAAAATATGAACAGCTTCCTTAATATTCAGTTAGACATTGGGGGATTTTAGTCTCAGGATCTATAGTTGCAGAGCTTAAAGGAGGTAAACAATACATTGAGCCCTGAAGTAGAAAGCTGTAAATCTTTATCTCTTCACCAAACGACAGCAAATATGATATAGAAACAGCCTCATCATCAACAACCACCACGGTAACATTAACAAAATATTGTATATTATTTGCTAGAGATTAAGTTGGAAATCTTCTAGACATTACGTTTATAAAATACTGCTTTGTTTCCCAAGTACGTTGTCAAAGGAAACATAATTTCTGGCTTTCGACTGTGATCATCTTGAGTGAAGTGGACCACACACAGGTCCTGGGGAGGAGGTTGTGGTGGATGATGGACATACAAAGTGCAAGACTGACACTGGAGACTGATGTTTGCGTCATGTATCCTGGTGTGTGCTTAGGTTTAGGATTCTGGTTAAGGTTAGGGAAAGATCAGGAGTTTGGTTAAAGATTTTGAAAGTAAATATGTCCTGTCTCGTGTGTCAAGTCACTGTCTATATTAAATCAAGCTCACGATCTTTCCCTCAGTTGCTACAAAGTGATATTGGCGGTAAAACACTTTGCAGGTTAGGTAACAACATTTCTGCTTTTATGTTTCCTTTTCTTTTGCAAATTAAACAATATAAAAACATAATTTAAAGGGGAAATGGTTGGAAGTTTAGATGTCACTGCCATTGTTAGCAGTGCAACATATGCAACCAGGCAAACTCAATTCACAGCTGAGATGGATCATTTTTAGGAGGATGGATAAAAACGATATTTAAACTAAAAACTTGAATTGCATACTTAGGTGTCATTGGACTCACCCAGTGAATCTGTATTATATTAGTGTAACAAATAGTAATCCGTAGTTACAAGAAGTCTGCAGCTGTGACACTGGACACACAGCAAGTGAAGGTTATAGCGTAAATATTACATAAATGTGTTTATTGAAATTGGTTTGACATTGACTCTACTTTTAAAAAGCTTTCCTTGTGATTTTAATGATTGATAGGGATTCATTTTCTTTATATATTCTAAATATGTTTTTGGTCCGACAGAGTGATAATATAGATGAATATGCCGTTTTGCCTTTTGTAACATAGAAACTAGCTGTAACATGATATGATCACAGTGTATTATGTGACAAAACAGTGAAATCTGACTTGATACCCCCAAAAAAAGAAAAAGGTGCCGCAGCCAAAAATGGCCTGCTGTGAGGAAACATTTCGCTGAAGCGTGTCACATGTCAAACTATGAGAGTGATTTCCATGTGGGGGATTTTCATCCTATTAAATTCATTTCAACACTTGATGTACAACAATGTGCCAGTATGTAACAAGAAATCAGCAGTGGGGGGGGGGTACATCAGTGAAGGAGCCAATCATTACTTATCGAGAGACACTTAAAGTAATTAATGACTTGTGCAAACTGTTGCAAGTGGAAAACATTAATGAATAATTTTCGATACATAATCAAGTAATTAGGAAATGAACTCAAGAGTAAATCCAGGAACCACGATAATGAATACTGCTGATTATCAATTTGAAGCCATCTCCCTTATGCCCCCAAGGGACCTGTGCTAGTTTTAGAGGGAGAGAAAGCAGGAGGAAGGATTTCTGCTTCGACACCGCGATAATGTGCCAATGCCACTCAAAGATCCAGAGTGACACACAGCTGTGGAGAGACTGAATTTCTTCTATATTCCACAGCTTCCTGTCTGAAGCACTGTCATGTCTGCTCCAGTTCAGTCCATTATTTCAAGAGGAATCATCTTTATGTCTACTAATCTGTAGCCTTGTATGCCAGGCTTTCTCCATTCCTAATGACAAACACGTTGAAAACTGTGCTAATTATTTATACCGGGTCCTCATTCTGTCAGCGATTCAAGGATAGTTTCAAGTGTCTCATGAAGATGTCTGATTTTTATGACATGCCAGGAATGGGTTGAGCCATGCCTACCTAAACCACCAATTTATTTCCCTGAATAGCCTCTTTTCCAGTTTGTTAGTGACTTAATAGATCCTTTCTGACTTCAAAAGCAGCCTGTATCATTACTGCATTTGTGACTTTAAATAGGTGCCATAATTCAAATGAGTCCTTCATCTTCAATGAGGTGAAACTGTTCCTGAAACAGCTATGTTTTTCTACACAAAAAAGGATTGGAAGGATTAAACCTCTGAGAAAGACTTGTGTCCTAAGACTTGGAAAGTCCTTTCTAACTATATTTTCTATCAAGATGGCCAGCGGAAAAAGGACAAATGGGTTCCAAAGCATGTGGCACAGGAGTGGTCTGTATCTGTAATTCCCTCAAGATGGAGTAGATTTAAATCTTATCTACATCAGCATATTAATTAAAAGTCTGATCTCATGGCAATTTACAGAGTTTCCTTAAAAAACCTGGACTCCCTGATTTTCCGATGGCATCTGCATATTTCTGGGGAAGGAAATGGGAAAGTAACATAGATTGACTGCAATTTTTAGCTTTTAGAATTAATACCCCAAACTGGAAATAACACTTTTTTTCAATATTAAATCATTTTTCATACGTTTCATCAATGGTACTGACAAATACACTATTACAGTAAGCCATTATAACTATCCACTGTTCATGAATGTGCTCTACGGATCTGCAGGAGAACAACTTGATATTGTCACACCCTGTGCCTCTGTCTAAGACTCTCTGCAGGTCCCTCAGCTGTTTCATGTCAGCTCGTCGGCTCATCAGCTCACCTTGTTTTCATCAGTCACCTGTTGCCACTCTCTCATTACCTGTTGTGTGTATTTAGGTCAGTGTATGTCTTCCCCTCGTTGCCAGTTTGTCTCAGTTCCCAGCAACTAGCGTTCCAGCAAACGTTTTCTCTGTGTATTCTCTGCCCCCTCGTGTATCACCCTGTTTCTGTCCTCCTCTACGACTGTGCTTTTTGTTCTATGGACCCGTTGTATTCCTGACTGCCTACCGTGTAACAAACCTGTCCTGTCTCCAGTAAAAGCACCGTTTTGAACTTATCTATTGTCTCGGATCGTGCATTTGAGTCCTCTACTTGGTTCACCCCTCTGTGCATCACAGATATGAAATAGCTAGAAGGGCATAAAAGTGTTTGGTTTTGACACCAGACACGGGTATTCACATCCTATCTTTTACCAGCAATTGATTATTTCTGTTTCTTAACTAATCATCCAATCACAAATCAGAAAACACTGAAAGTTACTTCTGAAACTTTCATATGGGCTATTTCAAAATGCCGTTAGACACGTATTCTGGTTTGCTGCTTAGGTATGAGGACTTGTTTGTCCCAACAAGTGAGGAAAAACCGTTATTTACGGTGGCTACAGCTATTAACCACGGACCATATGTGGTGGAATAAAAAGTAGGCACAAGCAGCTTTTGCCTCAAGAGGGTCATAACTTAGTAGCTCGTGTAAACATAAACTCCCCCGCTAAATGTTGTTTCTTTGACCTTAAAACCGATCAGACAGCTTATGTCAGGTTTTTATTAGCCATGTAAGTTTAGGATTATTGGCCTGTAATGGTAAGCGCAATAAAACCTCAATGAAGACATCCAGAAAAAACACAGATTGGTCATGCTCATCAACATACCACCGGCATGTTGTTCAAAGCCTTCGTCTGACACAACAAGCTGAGTAAGACTGTCCACTGTAAAATGTGTTACTCTGAGAATGACATACGTTAAGCAAGTAATTATTGCTCCTCTTTGTCATGTTGTCACTCTGGCCTACTAACACCTTTGAGAAATAACACATGTGTTGGTGGACAGAAAGCAGAAACAGTGACAGTGTTAACATGCTCTGATTGTACACACTCTGGCTTTTGGTCAGGGACTGGACAAAGAGACTGAATCAAGTGCTTTTTGCTCTCTGTCTTGTACATCAAATAAAATCACATGAAAAGAAAACAGTAGCTTGGTATCAAGAAAACTGAACTAGAAATGTTGCATAAATTCCACATAGTACATTTTGAGTTTTCAACCTGTGGTTGCTTTGCTTTTCTCTGCAACTTTACTGCTCTCACTACTCAACATTATGGTCACAAATTATAATTACTCCTGCCTATAATCACTGAGCCTACCTCAGAGTGATTGAACTTGTTTATATATTGATGGCCATAATGATGTTTGCACCATCATATATCCAGCCATATATTTTGCGACAATCAATTGCTTCATTTGGTTGTTTTTGTTTTCCTCTGTTTTACATCTCTATTGATTTTCTATTTAATTTTGGTCAACATTGTGAAGGAAGACAGGGTATTGAATTCTGTCCAAGGGGGCTTACGGGAACCAGGATAATCTTGTCTTCTTGAGGCTTCACAGCAGGTTGTGACAACACGCAGAATATACCCTTAAATCTCAGTGCAAAGCTGCTGCCAAACCAGGCTAACCTCAAAATCGCCTGATGCCTCCCACCTTAGCTCAGGTGGGCAGTCACGTACACACTTCTCTCTAGAGAGGACGGCAATGGAAAGTATCTCATTGTTAAGCAAAAGTGTGACATTCAGGTCTGAGTGAGCATGAAAGCTGTAGGAGGATCTTGTCTAGTAATGCCGGGGTGCAGCATCCCAGACACACACAGGTCGGACACTGACAAGCTGAAGTTGTTTGTTGTTTCAAAAGTGGTGATAATTGTCCACTGCCGCACATCTCCAAAACGGCCTCCGCGGTCAACCTAGCTCTTCAATCCCTAACTCAGGAATACATATTCACTTAGACGAGAGAAGAACAAGTGGGACAGAACACAAGTGGAAGCCAAATGCATGAGAAAGCCGAGAACTTGAATATGTTATGCAAAGCAGTGAAACTTTTTTAACGAGTGCTTCAAGTGGAAAATAGTGCAAAATAGTGTTGTAGTAGTCGGTGGTCAGGGGCATTTGAATTTACATCGGATAGTTGTTCGCAAACCACACAATGATGTAAACATATACAGTATTCATGCACTCCTATCGAACACTACTCTGCTGACAACTTTGATTCTAGGTACATGTTGCAGCCCAGTGATAACCGACGTCATAATTTGACATGACCTGACCGTAGTTTGGACAACTGACAGGACACTGTATATATTTAGCACGGTGATATAGTGGTGCCTTCAGTTTGCCCAATTTGAAATGACTCAAAATGACTGGCTGTTTTAGGTGTTAGATTACAGAGCTAAAGTAAATGGTTTCACACTGTACCTACTATAATGAATTTTACTTTTTGCAGAGCCAAAACACAAGTGTGCAGTTATAGTAATGCTAGATGCACATCAACGTGGTGGAAAGTGTCAGTATTTGTACTAAAAATGCGAAGGAGGCAAACAGAAACATCACATGGGAAATGGTAGATAAAAGTATTACCATAAGTGTTTTTTGCAGGTTTGCTAGTGTTAGAAAATACCACAGGCATATTTGATGATATTCTTGTTTGGCTGATTGGGTCAACTATCCCTGTGCAGCTGAAAGGGATGAACAGGGCAAGAGTTTAAAAAAGAAAGGCAGTAGGGCCAGGAGCTCATTTGGACATTTGAAGGGAGGATAAAATGAAAGCAAATTGTGAAACAAGCCAGCATACAGAACCACGCTGCCTAATCCGACAGAAATGACAGAAAATACTGGGGAAATCTCTTTGAGAATGGAGGCGTTTAATTTTTTAGATGCTAGAACTGACCAAGGGATGATTGAAATTGCACACTGCCTGGGCGACCCTGATTCCATTCCCATTGATGAAACCACTGCCATCCAAACACACAATGCACAAACACCCAAACATTACATGCATACAAAAAAAAAGGATAATAGAAGAGCACAGACAGAGTCCGTATGAAAATAATGGCTACAGGGTTTCTATTTTCCCGTGTTTTGGCCCACTTCTGACTCGCATACACCGTCCCTATAAATCACTATTTGGCTACAAGCTAACATAATAGCTGTATTATTTATTTCGGCATAATCAATAAACCATGACATCCTCTGTAGACATATTTTTCTTCTGGAAGAGTGACTGCTAGGATTTATTTTTCTGAAGATACTGAGAAGCAAATATTCCTCTGTCCAGTGATAAACACTACTGACACATCACACTGATCTAAAATTATTTGTTTGTGAGCACTCCAAGAATTACAGCCCAGAATCAAGCCAACCCAAGGGTGGATTTGCCAAAAAAAAAAAAAAAAAGAAGGCAATGAGTGTCACTGTGGCTCCTTTTGTCCCAGTATTTCACTTTGGTGACATCCTTTATCTAAGGTTTCTCCCTCAACCAACAATGTGCCCTTTTTGTTTGTCATTTTCTGTCTTATGTTTCGCCTTATTTGAAGAGTAATTTACTACACGTAGCAAAACATAGTCTTCATTACCCTCAAGGTGTCACCGTCGCCCCTTTGTCATGGTCGGAGGCTGATATCGGGCTACATGTCCAGTGACCATGTGCTATCCATTTTTCAAGCAAGGTCACACTCTGTCTCTGTTGTTTGCGCATGTCCTGTGTTAGCAACAGCTTTGATACAAATGGCACCATTTTACAGGCCAGCTGTGCAAGAGCTGTCTTTTTTTTAAACTGAGTGTGTTATTTTCTCTTTTGTGCACCAATCACCTACTGCAATCATTCATCATACAGCCGTTTTTAACTTCCCGCCCTCTGTTGCTCTTTATATATTGCTCTCTGTTTGTGTCTCTTACACAACACTTTGTGCTATTGATCCACACCGTGGCACCCTTCTCTTAGTGTCAGCACCGAACACGGGCTCATCAGCCGCTCAGGTTTCTCTCTTGTGTTTGCAAACACACTTCCACCGCTATTGGAGAGACACACACACACACACACACACACGCACAATGTACAATGAACACACACAAGTGTCCGTCTCTTGCTTGGTCCCACAAGAGGTTTAACTTTTATGGGCTTCTCTGCTTTTTCCTACGATGGGGATCAAGGTCAAGCCTCATCAAATTTAACCTCAACACCAGCCTCAGATTAAAGGCCACGACTTCATCCTTCACATCTTTCTTGACCTCTCATATTACCATGTCATAATACATAGGGATTAATATTTTACCCTACCTCTGGACCTTCTTAGTTTATACCACAATGGCTCTATTTCGTTTATAGGGTCCACATTCCCTGTTCTGGTCTTTACTGTGTGTGTGGAGTGTCCTGTATTCCTCGAATCACCTTGCACTTGGCGGGCAGCTCAATCTCAATATCATGTTATCGGACTCAGGGGCCAAGGATATAAATACCACGCACCATAACTCTCTCCTGTTCAATAACCATTATATGCTCTACTTTATACATTAGAAGCACCTGATGGGGCAGTAAATTCACAGCTGCAGCTCGACCATCTCGGAGTGCATCTAGAGGAAAAATGGATGCAGAAGCCAAGGAAAGAGTAAAATGGAAAAGTGGAAGTTGAAAAAAAAGGAATCAAATGGAAAAAAAAACATGTAAAAGAGTCAAGAATTATAGAGGAACGCATACGATGCAGAAGTTGAGCTATCAGCTGCAGCATACCAGAAATTGAGGGAAACAGCGTTAAGAGCTGAGGGAAAAAATGAAGGGAAACAGCAACAATGAACAGTTTTTTTATTGGCTTGGCTTTCTCACTGTTACAATTATCTATTGTATTTCTGTAATAAGCTTTGTACATCCAATGAATCATGCATTCCATTTCCTAAAGCCATTCTTAGTCCTGCCCTAGCCCTGCAGTATGAGATATATCTACTTGCACAAAAGGTTCATGTTCCTAATGCTGAGACTATTTCAACACCACTGCCATCATCTGTTCACTTTCCAAGGACAGCAATCAATACGAAACACATTTCCATCCAACTCTACACATAGTTCAGCCCACACTGAACACGCCATGGAAATGGCCCTAAATGTCCATCGTCAAACCTCAAAACGCACTGCATACAAGTGCGCGCACACACACACACACACACACACACACACACACACACACACCATTGTTTACCACATAAGCATGACTGGATGCAGCATAGACTTTACGCTTCAATGCACTTTTTCATTTGAAAAGCTAGGGTGGTTACCCACCAAGCGAGAGCTGATTAAGAAAACAGTCCCATTTAATTCCTTTCTCCTCAACGGCCAGCAAGAGAAATGTAATTAAAGCCACTAAATCTCCCATGGGCCCTGCTACCTGCTACACGACCAACATGACACGTTGTGTTATTCGCCCGACCTACAAAGGCGGCGGCAGTTGCTTGCCGTGGTTGCGGGGTGGGCCCAGGCGTTTGAATGAGACAGCCAGAGAAAGAGAGAGACAGAGAGAGTGAAGGTGAGGGAGAGAAAAAGAGGACGAGAGAGACCTGTGATAGCTGACCTCTGTTAGAGGTCCAACGACACTGGACAGCCTTCACATGGAGAGAGGCATATTGAACATAGTACAGCCAGAGACACTCATCCACACACGATACATTACACAGCCAAGCTTCCCGGTTTTATAGCTAAGTGACAACTCCATATCATTTTGTAAGCCAAAACCACAATGTGTATATTGCTAGTTCACAAAATCAATCATATAAATCCAAACAGGCATATCAATAAGGATTCTAATGGAAAACAAAAAACAAATGTGTTCAAACAATGTACAGCAGCAACAAAAGTCCAGCATTTGATTATCAGCAGTCTATTTCCTATCCCTTTTAATACAATCACCAGTGTCGGTGCAACAATGACAACTGTGAAGCAGATGTAGATGGACATCTTGAGGCTGATTTCATAACACATTTTATTATAGTAAACAGACAAAAGTTTTACAATATGCCCAATGATTTCTCTCATTCTAATTAAATTGGCGGAGTATTGTGTATGACATTGTGTGTCAGCATTGTCTCGCCCTACCCATTTGTGTGTCTCATAGGGCATATTAATTGTCTTATTGACTTTGTGGAGACTATGTGGAGTGTATGTGCATATATATATGTGTGTGTGTGTGTGTGTGTGTGTGTGAGACTACATGCCTGACATCCCCAGACATTACATTCATGCAACAACTTCTGGATACGCAATTACGACTGGCAGACATGTAATGCAGGGCAGAAAGATTTATATACAGCAAATGTGGCGGTCATGGTGGTGTGTTGAGATAGTGAATGGGCTGGTTTCATGACCCATCTCATTATAGCAGTCAGCACTGGAAAAACATCTACTTGTTTTAACCATGACCACAGTCTATTCCCAACTTTAACCAAGTGGTTTCAGTGCTAACCTTAACCATAGAATTGCAATGCAAGGTTATTGTAGGAAAGTTCACATTTTCCACCAGCATTACGTTTCTCCCAAAACCAAATTAATAATGTGAAATAGTTGCCTGACTTGTTCGCTGGAAATTGTTGACTATTAGTTCAATAACTGACACAAAGGTGCAATGCTTCTCTACTGGAAATAATCTGTCAGAATGACCCCACACATTACAGTAAATACCATTATAAAGTATTAATTGCTTACCTATGTGCAGCAACTACGTTGCTTTGGAAGTCATTTTGTTGTCTTTTTTCAATTGTTAATGAAAGATGTGAGGATTTTAATAATTAATCTCCTTCAGGCATATAAACACACAAATGCTTTTAATGGTGATGTTGTTTTACTGAGCCAAACAACAGGAGGCATCATGTAATATGCAAAAACAAAGTAAAGGAAAAGCAATGCAGAATAAAACCTCAAATAATGCCATAAGGATGTCAACTGGAAACAGAAGATACTTTCTGGCAGCTGGCAACACGAACACTTGCCCAAAACCCAATTTCTTCTCCAAAGTTCTGTCACAGTGTGTCTTAGAGGTAGCTGCTGTGCTCCATGGGAGTCTATATTCTCAGAAAACAAGAAAACCGACATACTCACTAGCAAGCCAAAGAAGTCAATGCCTTATTTCTTTAAGGAACAAGCCATGTTTTCTTTATAAATATAAAATGAACAAGACCTCACTGAACTCTCATGCAGTTTATATCTACAGTAAATTTTGCCGGGCTTCCCAACTTCCCATTGCTTGAGTTGGATGAAAAAGTATTTCAGTTGCTTCGAAAAAAGGATGCTTACATTTGGCTGTGACCTTTGCACTGTGACTTAATGGCTTATTTATCATGTCTGTAGATGACATACACTGTGAAGTAATTTACTTAGCACTATCACATAAAAAAACAGTTACAAAGACAATGTATTTGTGCTCCCTCAGCCATTTAGAATAACAGCAGCACACGGGCCTGCTATGTGACAATCTCTTGCTGAACAGTGGCAAATTTGTGAAGGCAGCATGAAATATCTGTGGCAAGCGCTGCTTTGTTTGCTGGTTTCATTAATTCTTCAGGAGGGTATATCTCAAAAGTGCCAACAAATACAGTAGAGAAACATGTGCTCTGGCACCAATCCACGCTTCTAATTGGGAACCTTGGGCTTCAGGAGTGCAGGAAGCACCTTCGCTCTGAAAGTCTCCTCCATTATTCATCGAAATGTAAGAATTATAGAACAAGAACTAGCAGCCCTTCTGACTAAGCTGGTAGAAAAGAATGAGGGATAAAATGCTTAATAATCTATTTTACTTCAATAGCATAAACTTTAAATTTGAATAAGTCCACCTGCAGACTTATCCTGAAACAGTCAACACAATGCTATAAAGCCAATAACATTTTGTCATCCTCAGATTTTCTAACAAGGTAATTAGAAGCTGTGGGAAGGAAAAAAAACATACACAGCTGAGACCCAGTGACTGATGGACCTCCACCTAGACTTAGTGTGACTAAAACTAGATTGGCCTTTCCTGTGGCTCTCTGGCTGCAAAGGGAGTTCATGTATAAGACATAGAATTTGGCCTGTTTGAACTGTATATCTGTTTAGTCATCATTAATGCTGATCACGACGAGAGAAAATTACATCAAAGTAGTTGGACGTGTTGATCTGTTCTTTAGCACATAACATTTTTGTTTTTACCTTTTTCATTGAAATCTACTACCAATAACCCAACCCTCTAAAACTGTGAAAGAAAATATCCACCATGCCTTATTTTGTCTATGGACAGTCAAAATACAAAGTCTAATTTTCAGCATTCAGACACACACATTGATTAGTAAATGGAACAGCTCACTGTGATACAACTAAAACTGTATGTGTGACATAGCCTTGGCTTCTCCCTCTCGCTGCTACTTTGCTGGTTGACCTACAGCCCATACAGAAAGACAGAGAATTTCTATAAATGTTACAGGAAAACATGCACGCTGATTGGTATGAAGCTTGTGTAGGCACAAGAGGGGTTGCAGCTGTTGAAAGTGTTTAAAATGAAAACGAGACCCTTATCCATCAAGTAATCACATGAAACCACACATCAGAAGTGGGGAACATCTACACTATATATTCTCAAATAGCCAGTGTTCAAACAACAAAATACTGCATATCAATGCCTCTCACTAACGATACCTCCTCTTCACTTAAGTGCTTCTTTTGATTCCATACACACAGCTGTTTGATGGCTAAATACAGAAATGCAAACTCTGAAGCCTGACATCCTCAAGCAAGGGCAATTCTAAGTGACTTTTTTCCCTTACATACCTGCTCCTCTCCTGTGAGAATGTTGGGAAGTACAAAATCTGAGAAAACTTTATTGCATTTGATCCTTCATTCATCTCATGTAGTGGGCCTAACCAGCTCCCAGAGGTAGATATGAGTCAAGAAGAAAAGCGAAAAACTGTGACCATCCTTCAATAGTTATTAGAGATGCAGCAGTCATCGTGAATGAGGTAAGTAGACAACACAAGGCAGGCAGAGTATGGGAGAGGAACAAAGGAAAGAGACAGAAGGAAATGGAGGTTGGAACAGAAAGTGAACATAAGAGAGATGAAGACAATAAGGAGTACAAAAGAGGGCTAGAATATGAAGGGAGAATGAAGGAGTATGAAGGAATGAAGGTAAAGTGAGCGCTGGTTTTGATTGTGATGTTCAGTGATGTGTCTGTGGGAATGAATCAATCACAGAGAAACAGTTTGAATTCCGGTACATTTTTGCATCAGAGATATACTGTTACAAGTTAGCTACAATTTAATTTTAGATAAGAAATATCTAGTTTTATCAAAGTGTTGCAAAAAGGTATCTTCTATAAAACATAAATCCAAACTACATTGACATGATTTTAGTTGTGGTTAAGTGTGTAAACCCTATTATTTTCTCTTAAAATTGGACATTTGGAACTATCACCATAGGTGAATATGTTTAAAACTTCAATTTATTCAACAAAACCGACAGGTTTCAGAGATCAAGTTCCTTATTAAACACTAAAGCATGCAGTCTCCACTGCAGCAGCAATAGAAAAAGTACCTTGTAAGTAACAATACATATTCATCAGGATAACATGGTAAATTAATATAGTCAAGATAAAATTATTTGTAAAGATTCTCCAAGAGACATGATTATCAAATCAGTCACCATGGGATTCTTCCATGACGAACATGATCACACTGATGCACACAGAAAACAGTGCCTAAGGTAACACAGCTTTAAGAACATAATCCTTTTTAAAGTCATGGATGACACACTATATAATTTCAAAACACATCTTAGACCACAATTAAGTAACCAGGTTCTTGAAAATGTGACAGTTGTTGTGAAGGTTGGCCGATCAGCCCGGCAACTGGAAGAAGGGGTCTCAGGCAAGATTTACCGACCACGTGTCTTTATTTAGTTCATCATGGAAGGTCCCGGCAGATATTTACAGTGCCTTCGTTAACGATTGGCAAAACAAACACAAAAAAACCCACCAACAATGACATAAGGTACCAAAGCCCTGGCCCCTTTTTTTTGCTCGGTCACTAACAGATCCCAAATAAGCACTGCATCCTCTCTCCTCTTTTCCCTATCACTGACTCTCCCTGGAGCTCCAGCCTTCTCCCTTATATAAAGGTGGACTCACCCACTCCCAGAGACAATCAATTATCTGTTACTCAAACCCTCCAAGGATAGACACTTTCCCATTTACTATAATATTACTTAAAACTATCTCTAAGTTTATTTTAAACTATCTCTCCTTAAAGAAAGGGCTTTTCTACAGCCATTTCTCCCAGCAGAAAAACACCCCTGTCACTACCTCCCACTTAGTCTCTTCCCCCGGGAACCCCCATCTATTTATACCAGTGGAACCTTCCAGGCAGGT
>JAVQJF010112338.1:0-11880 GCA_036023855.1 Gadopsis marmoratus
TTCTATCCAAGTGTGAGGTGTTATTATTTTAACTGTAAAATATGATACACTAAGTAATGTGTCTGGGCATGGGGTTACCGTAGCTCATAGTTGGTGTGGCTGTGGATGCGGCCATCACACTACTGTTTATTGAGACAGGAAGACAGACGGCTAGTTTCAGTATCACTTCAGCTGCCATTGTCAGAAGGGACAGACCGTACAGCTTACTGACCTAGTTACACTTTGTGGCATGCAAAGATGGATGCATTTACACCTTGTCAACATCTGGCTAGAATTCATCTCAGATTTCCATCTGCCTTGAATATTTTTTTTTGCTGTCAGATAGCTATCCTATACCCCCAAGATGCATGAAGTGTGTAAATGAGGTATACTTGGGAATTAAAGTTAAAATGTTCTCCTTAAAAGTCAGTATAACCAAACACCTGATATACCTTCTTGAGAACAGGGATTGTTTGGAGGAACATAAAACCTCCTAAGATACACCACATGTGTACTTTTGTGATTTGATGCTGAAAGATGCTGCCTGCTCAAACGTCCCATCCAAAATCACTTTGTATCCGAGTTTAATGTGAACACAGGTGCTACATATTGCGCCTGCACTATAAATATACTGTGTGAAATATGGGTGCCTCTGAAAGAGTGTGAAGGCAACAAAAACAATTCAATATTCATAAAATATAAATGTTCCCAGGGATATCAAACATCAACACTGTCTCTGATAAACAATTGCATTATAATAATTTCTATCTCCAGCATTAACTTGTTTTTTAGCTTTATTTTGTGGTAACTCCTTCCTAAGATATGGTGTTTTAAAAACCACATTGTTCCAAACTACATTGGTAGCTTTTTTGGTCTCCTTAAGATGGCCAATTCAGTGGTCCACAACAGAGTGAGCACAGCTGTGCGCTAGATTGTGGTTCATTTGTTGTGCTGTCTGTGGATTAATGAAGGGGATAGCCAATATATAGCCAGAGGTGCAGGGGGTAGCTGTTATTTCCTATAAAAAATGAGCCACATCTGATTTTATTGAATTTGAGTGACAGCTCACTGCCCCAGACAAAGTTAGCTTTACTTCTAACTTAACACATCAAAATGTCATACGATCCATTCTTACACTTTATTCATTTTGTAGGAATCTTGTTAAGGTAGCTAGTGGATAGTGAATGCCCAGTGTCGCTGTTTAGGATGTCTGTGTCCGCCAAAACCGAATGTCGAGTTTGGGGCACTGAGCTGTCACTCAAAAACTCATTAGCCAATGGGAACGCTCCACTGAAAAAAAAAACAGAGCGCAAACAAGAGAGCTGGCAGCGTAACCGCAAAGCAGACAATGAGGACAAAAGTCTGATGAACCAGAGGGAGCTGTAAACCAAAGGACATGCGTTCAAAACAGTAAAAGACCAATAGTTTATACCGTTACACAAATAATTTCCTTGCAAGTTGAAAGTTTTACTTTTGAGATGACATTTTTTTGCCTCAGTTTATTCTGTTTCATGTAAGGGTGACGTACTCATACTGTCACCGCTTCCTTCCTTTATAGATGCCAGATTATTTGTGTACACATCATTTACACAGCCGGCCCCAGGTCACTAATTGAGGGATCATCATGTACACAAGGCTGACATACAGTAACAACTAGGCATTTCATAGCTCCAAATCATTTTCGGTTTTCACGTTCTTTTCATTCATTGATTTCAATTCTAGAACATGTAAACATGTAATTTCTAACAAACTAATTTTCACATTGTTGTCAATCTGATGATTCGTAAGGATGAATCCCTATTCAGCTTGATCCAGCATAGCCTTTTATTCAATGTGATGCTATTTGTAGCTCCTAACCCTCCCATGGCTCGCTTATTCACCAGCTCTAAATCCTCCTGCAGTGCTGCTTACGTCTCCCTGTCTCACAACAGCCTAATCCTCTGATAAGCACGGGTGTTTTCATTACTTTTTTGTCTTTTTGCCTACGTGGTGAATGGGAAACCTAGTGATGAATGGAGGAAATTTCATTTGATTTATTATTGCATTAAGTAAAATGTGCATCCACCGTGACATGACCTGTGTTACAAGTTCAGGTGAAATGCAATATAACTTAAGAAAAATACACAAACCCAGTGTCCGGACATCTTAATTTATTATATCTTTAAGGCGGTCAAACACACAAAAAACAAATTAAGAGATCAGAGCTTTGTTCCAGTCATGATTTTTCTGTTACTGCTACATCAACATGTTATACAAATGGGAGCTCAAACAAGAGAAGTAGGCGAGAAGAAAAACAAGGAAACACGAGAAGTGAAAAAAAACAGGTAAAAATAATGAAATGGGAGAAGAGGAAACAGGAGGAAGAATGCCAACCTGCTGCTGGCGCTAGCGGAAAAGTCAGTTTCATTAGGTGCATTAGTCATTAGGAAACATTGTTTGGGAACCATGAATGCTAGTGCTACAAGTCAGAATGGTATTATTACTGTCTCATCTATGTTGTAGTTGATGTAGGGGGGAGCACCAACTCCAACTATGATTGGTGACAACTGTTCCAGTGGGTGTTTTTAGCCTATTTCACAAGAAAAACAACTCTTCAAAAATGAGGACTCATAACTTCAGTACACGGCTACTTCCCTAAGCTTTTCTACGGGAAGCACGAGAATGAAAAGCAAATAAAAACTGCAGTGCATAAATGTTTTATAGGCTGCATTTTCATGTATGCTGGACTATTTTGTTAATTAAGGTTTAAAATATGTTTATTGTATTCATATTTAATTTCCAGTGAAGTTTACCATTTAGAAGTCACTGTCATATATTTACAGTAACTGTCTTCTCTGATAATAGAATGTTAATTGGTCAACAGTTAAATATCCTACCTTGACACCTTGATGAGATAACTCTGTTATGATATAGCGCTATATAAATAAAGTTTAATTTAATTGAATTGACACATGTGTCTTTTTCACAACTCTTGCAGGACCATTTTGAGGTGGGGTTGCTAAAAACATTTCTTTGTGTTGGTAGATCCTTCATTATTTCATTAATTTTTACTCTCAAATATTGATATTGGTTTCATGAATGATATACTGGCAGGGCTCTAGAAAAGATGATAAGCAAAGTGAAGGAGAGAAGAAGGGAGAGTGAGATGCCAGATAGGGTAAAGGAGGAGGTTAAGTAGAAGAAGAGGGGATGGGACAAACAGCTTAGGTGATCTGGGCTCGGGGGAATTAGAAAGGGGGGGTTCAAACCTATAGTTTCAGCTGGGAGAGAGCAATCATCTGGTATAAAACTGTAATGAATCTATATCGTCAGGAAAGAAGAGTTGAGGGACAAGGGTGTGAGAGTGAAAGAAAAAGCAGTAGAGAGGAGAAA
The DNA here is from genome assembly GCA_036023855.1 of Gadopsis marmoratus. Taxonomy (NCBI): domain Eukaryota; kingdom Metazoa; phylum Chordata; class Actinopteri; order Centrarchiformes; family Percichthyidae; genus Gadopsis; species Gadopsis marmoratus. The sequence goes on from JAVQJF010112338.1 coordinate 3,352, forward strand.
GTTGAAAAAGAAGAATTTTAGGGTGGAAAGAAAAAGCAGTACGGGATGAATGGAAAGCTGGATGGGGACGTTATGGGAAAGGGGAGCAAACGCCAAAATATACTCTCTCTCTCAGGATCAAGGTACGACAGTACCTTATCCAACACTTCAAAAAAGCCAAAAGAGCAATATACAAGCTACAGAAATGCTGCATTTACGCATAGACAACAGGTAGCCAGACTTCCTGGTGTGAGTGGAGTAAGAACCGTAAAGAGAGAATCCCTCCTCACTTTTACTTTACCAAACTCAATGCTCTGACATCATCCTTTGGAAATGTGAGAAATTTAGGTGGCACTTCACAGAGGCTTTTCACATCTGACCACTTTTGAGAGAGATTAGTTTGATGCACCAGAGAAGTAACCAAAGAGGTCTCGTAAGCTCACTTCTTTCTAACTGCGTACCTCCAGGTTTGTTTTTTTATTTTTCAAATTTGTTGTCTTTAGACCGAGTGACATCACTTGAGGCAATTCCTCAGATTTTGCACTTTTCACATATGCAGTATTACTCCCCAACCTACTGGTAAACAGACATTGATGGGTAATATCTGTGGAGTTTCCCTTTAATAGGGGGATTCAAACTACAGCCCCCTCATTACATACAAACACTTGATATTTAGAACAGCATGAGTGGGCGTCTATACTAATTAACCATGCACATGGGCAATGATATAGTTTATGTTTCTGCTTTGCTTAGAACAAGAAGGTAGCAACAAGTCCTCCACCCTAAACAAACAGGTTGCAGGTCACTGCCTTCCAGAATTACCCATACGAGTGTTTTCTAATCTGACATCCCTATTGGAAGGGGGACTTCCATGGTGCATATCACTTAAGATATTGATATTAGTTTCTGATCTGTTTGAACAGGTACAGACCCTCTAGTTCATGACGCTAACAAGGTAACGTACACAGTCTTTTGACTTAAGTTTTGACCGGGTTCTCTCCTCTTGCAATATGTTCTAATACCTAAATAATAAAGTAGATCAGTGTCTTGGCCTCCTGATGGTTGCGGCAGCTACTAGTGGGCCACATGCCAATCAGCAAGAAATGGATGCTGGCCTTACCTGAACCCCAGTGAATACGACGCACTTTCTGCTGACACTCGACTCATTGTGTGGTCCTCTTCTTGTGTCACCCACAATGCACTGAGCTTAGCGTTGGTTTGAGCTCATTTAGGTTAACAAATAATTGTCGACAGAAACTAAAATACTTGTTCATCACAGTCAGGTGTTTGAAGAATGACCACTGCTGTTGTTTTACTTTCGAGTACGGTCATGAAGATAATTAGCAGGGGCTGTGTTGGCTACAATGGCTAAAGACACAAGGAAAAGAGCATCTTCTTCTGATTCCTTGTGGGAAGTGCTGTGCTGAAACACAAGGAGAGTGCTTATTCTGTTTCATGCCTGAAGCACCAAAGTAGAAAGAAAAAAATGATTTCCTCTTTAATAGAAAAAACGCAAATGGGAGTTTACTCAGTCCAATGCTTTATTTCCTTAAAATACAAATTTCTCAAGGAAGTACCTTTCCATTGACTTTGTATGCAATTGCGGCACCTCAAAATGTCGCTTTGCATTGTGTCTGAACACACCGTAATATCACATAATAGTAATAGTAAGTAAAAAAAAAAAAATCGATGTGGACATGTATTTGTTGTTTTGTTTCATCAATTCTATTTCTGTCTTGTTCATGTTTCATGTCTGACTTGTTTTTACAAACAAATAGTAAGTAAGACCTTATCTTTATGGTAATACAGTAACACACTGCGCTGCAAGTGTGATGTGTCAGGCTTAATAGCAATTAAAAATCCTCATACCATGGCAGGTTTGCAGGTCATCAGCCAAACAGTTGGGGTTGGCCACAAAGAATGAGTTTTTAAATTGAGGAAAATCACTGGCAAGCATTTCATTATTGTATCTGATTAGGTAAGTTGGGGTAAGAAAAATTGCAAATTTGTTGCGTCAAAATAGATGTGATCTACAGTTTTATTGTCATCTGTAGTGATTTGCTGACAAGCAGTAAAGGAAAATCATCACATTATCCAGCAGGTCCGAAAACTGAGTCAAATTACTATTCAATTACCTTGAATCAGCCATCAATGTGCTGAAAGAGACTTGGACCTTTCACGGTCCAAGTTTGTCTGCCTCAATTAAGCACTCCATTATTTCTGCCTTAGATGCCCAGATATTCAATGAATGGAAGTATAGATATCAACTCAGGTATGGTAGGTAACCCTCTAAATTACAGCTCCTTCATTTCCATAATTATGCTCTAATTAGGGTCTAAAGCAGTGGGGACTTGGCACTGTTCTTTTCTTGCTCTTTCAAGTGGTAATGGATTATTTATTTCAGGGTTTGGCCAAATCCAGCAATCCTAGCACAAGGGCTGGAAGGCATCTGGGACCTGTGAATCCATGCTATTTCTGATTCAATGGGCTTTAATTTCATTGTATTACTCAGTTCAAAACATGGCACCTGTTTTCTCCATAACCGTCACCATTCATGACTACAAATGAATCAGGGGAATTTATTTCATATAAAAAAACAAGCTTTTTCAATGACGATGAAGCAACAATAGGCTGAGCCTCTTCACCATCTCCTCCCAATCAGACGCTGATGCTGCACTCGGAAACAAAAGTCAGATGTGAACATTTTCGAACTGACATTCCCAACCACGGGGTGTTTCAATGCTGATGGTTAAGAAAGATGATGCAGTGCGAAGGGTAATGCTGAACTTCAGCAGATGTTGGTTAGGTACAACAACCTCTGTAAGCATTTTAAGATTAAAAAGGGCCATACTGGTGCTAGCGTTATACCCTATTTCACCAAAAATAAGAAGGTTTTTAGCTAACAGGATGTCTGGGTTTTTAAAAAAACAAAAACACATAAACACAATGGCTGTTGCCTTTGTGCACAAACAGTTGAAATTGTCTAATGCAGCTTTACATTGTGATTGGGTACTTGCAAGGCCTGCATTAGCAAAACAGTTCACTTTACATGAAAAAAACAAAAAACCAAGGGAATAACTACAGTTACATTTAAACCGGACAAACATGTTTGGATTTTGCCTGTCATCTGGTGGGCAACCTATGTAACGCAACCTGGCACAAATTGACCGGCCACTAAATCAACCCACACCATGAGGTCAACAAGTGGAAGCGCCTCAGGGCCCAAACAGTCTAGGCGTATTACCGCATGGAAGGAAGAAGGAAGAAAGACGAAGGGGAGGAGAACACGTGAGGAGGATGAGAGAGTGGGCGGACAAGCAAGGGAAAGGGGGAGGGAAAATGGCGGAAAAACAGACTTAAGAGTGAATGAGATGAACAGGTTAAGAAAAAGAAAACTTACCAGGAAAAATGAAGAAAGAAATAGAGAAGCGAGGAGAGAGAGAATGTGGTGGGAGGAGAGCAGAGGGGAGAAGAGGCGAGAATCCGAAACAATTTGTTTCTGTCATCTTCTACCAAGGTCAGCTAGATAGGGCTAGTGTTATATGAATTCCACACACCTCCTCCTATTCCTTTTACCACTACTTCTCCTTCAGCTCCCCCATCCTGCTCGACCTCCACCTCCAAACAAAATTGACTCTGACACCGAGATCACATTTGTTGTCCTTGCAAAGGCCAACGGGTAAACGGTCACTGCCGTGCAACCTGCATCTTGAGGGCTAATTTAAATTCCTTCGCTTCACACCTTCTTACACCTCGCTGGCTCTCACAATCGTTTCCTTTCATATAACAAAACACAATCTCTTACTTAGTTCCTGGCAATGGATGAAAAAAGTGCCCCCTCAGTCACCCCAAAAGCACTCCCCAAAGGTGTGGCGTTGTGGTAGGATTTCCTCCTTTGTAAAAGCAGCAATCAAACAAACCACAACCTACCTTAAAGCTAGAATATAAAACGCATCTTTATTATCACCGCTCTCCTGGGTTACTTCTGCTTGATGCTTGCGGCTCATCTTGATGAGGCCCTGAGGCTCAAGTAACCAGGATCTTTAAGGACTCCATAGGTGCTGCAGAAGCAGATCATTTGTAGAAAAAAGAGATGTTAACGTTCACCATGTTTGAATGACTATTTTCATGTAGCACAACAGTACCGTGACACTTGGACAATTGTGGTCACTTAATGAAACTTTACAAGCAACAGCTTCAAAATTGACAATCAGAAGTGGTAAATGTGATTATTGTAAAAAAATTAATTGTGTATGAATGAATATGTAGTTGTTGGATATTTAGTGTTTTAAATCTTTGAAACAATGTTTCATGCAAACATGTGATCCATGTCCAACAGGCTTCAGGTCAATTCAAGTGTGAAATTAACTTTTTAAGTGTAACTACACCCTCAAATTCTTGTAGTACCCTCCCTCTCAGGAAATTAAAAAGATTAGAGTCTTTTCTTGAAGCTATCCAGCAGAACTTTGGGAGCAGGGTCACACCTCAATTTCGACACATTTGACATTCCATAAATACCCACCAAACCCTCTCCTCCTCTTTCGCTCTTGTATACTGCACCCCCTCTCCCCTGACCCTGTTTCTCTCTTCTTGTTCTTCTCCTTTCTCCTCTCTGTAGGATCCTATAGGGGGTCCATCTTACCCCCTTCAGGACCGCTACGGCGGATTCCCCATGAAGCTTCCCCACACAGCACGGAAGAACTTAAGCAGTTTACCATTATTTTCAATAAATCATTTAAACATATCTTCTTGATGGTATGGTCCTTGCTAGTGAATATACATTTCATGACATAGATAGGTCCCAACTGGCTGACTCTGTCAGCATTGTCCTCGCAGGTTCAGGGCTGATCTAAAACATCAGATGCCGTTTTGAGACATTTTAAACCCATGAAAGTAAATTATATTTATACATTTATAAGAAATGTATGTATGTCAATATGAACACCAGCACTGATGTGTTTCATCACAGTACAGTCATTTCTCTTAGTTTACATCTCAAAGTCTTTATATTCACTTTCTGTAAGTCTGCACCCCTACAGATTTTGCTTAGAAAAAATCTGCAAGGCATAGTCTTGTGATGTTAAGATGGCGATGATGGTTGACAATTTGTTCAATTTCTCCATAGTATGAGATATCAGCCTCACACTTGTCCACATAAATGCGCCTATTCAGATTCAGGTAACAAAGCTAGAAAAGGGATGTGCTATGGAACAGACTAAGAACAAGGCTTTTGTATTATATATGTGTAATTTTGGACCTCAAGAACTCATCAGTAAAGTGTTTTTCAGTTCTCACCATGTGTTGGAATGATGCCTTGTCACAGTCTGCCTCCCTGTCCCTCTTCTTCAGCCACATATCTGTTTCACCAGGCCCTTCAGTGCTTTCCCTCCTTTCCCTGAATCACTTAACCCCCCCGCCCAACAACACACTTGTTCTCACTTCACTCATCTGTTCTGCACTTACTTGGACTTCCCCGCCCTCCTCCTCACCTGCATCTCATTCCCTATTCTGTTTTTTTGTTCCTTACAAGATATTAAGTTATGTATCCATGCGCTTCTAGTCTCCTGTGTATCTGCTTGCCTGAGATCTGTATCTGGAACCCATTTCTGCTTCCCTGACCTGAGAGTTTTGGCCTCTTGCCTGTTATCGAATTTTTGATTCCTGCCTGCTCCTTATTGGATTTCTTTGCCAATGTTTCTTCGCTTTCTCTGGTTTTGACCCTTTCCTGCCTCACCATCCTGTAAGCCTTTGTACGTCATTTTGTGTAATAAATCACTGAACCGCACCAGATCCGCCTCAGTCGTCTGCATTGGGGTATTTTCCTGTTACCCTGCTTGCACAGCCGTGACAGGTCTTGAGTGTTTGAAGTGTCAGTTATATAATAAAATCATGGGAGCTTAGTGCGTTAGCTCGTTCCCCACATACTGTATGTAATTGGCATGACTAGCACCTAGTCTTTGGTGTGCAGTCACCAGACAACTCTGAAAATATGTCACAGGTAGACATGTTAATGATGGAGGAACTGAAAAGGATGAATGTATTCCGTCTTCCATTTCTTTATCTCCATGTCTCCTCTTTCCTACCTACTCCTCCACACTTCTCCCCTAATTGTGTCTGACATGCGGGAATACTGAGTCTTTCTGGGTGAAAGCAGAGCACTTGTACCATTTACAGGTTGTTTCTCCACCCATAATGCACTTTAATCTAGTTAAGCCTCAACATAATGGGTGAGAGACACACCATTATACACAGCACACTATGGATATCCTCAAAAAAAACAAAAAAAAATACCCAAGAAGCACTTAAACACCAATGTGCGAGAGCATCAGAGTGAGAGAGGGAGGGTGAGATCATGTAATGAATTTTATAATGCAGGATGTGTCCAGAGCAGGTTATTTGGGGGTGCAGATGTGACAAAGCTTCACAGGCAAAAGCAGGGTTTTAAGTTTTAAAAGGAGATGATTCCACAACCAAGCCCCCTGTAGGATGTTGTGTATGCAGGGATTGCTAGCAGTGAAACTCACCTGACTGCATCCCATAGTTTTGCAGTCATTTAGCGATGCTTGTTGCACACACTATACGCATCATACAGACAGAAGTGATCCATCTACATTGGCTGATTTGTGATAAAATTGCACCACCCACTTACATAATGTTTCTAACAACAAAAGTGCTACACTATGTTATAGGGTACCCTCAACTTACCTGGTCCACTACTACCACCACAAACCTTTCCAAAACAATAGAGCAATCACCGTCTCTGACACGACTACACAACAGTGTAGTCAGACTGTTAACTCAAGTCTCAAGTCTTAAGTCTCTCACCCCCCCGCCCCTCTTTATGGAAATGCTCCCCAAGGGCTGATAGGTCAGCCTGAAGCTTGACACACTTCCGTTGCCACTCACCAGAGCTGCACAGGTGTCAATAAATTAGCAAGGTCGCACCTGTAGAGAAGATAAGGGAGACAGAAAAACAGGCAGGGGAAACCACACCTCTCTGCTATCGTTTGGCACGTAACACCATCTTTTGGTAAAAATGTATTTGAGGCATACTTTGACTTTTCTGCTTGGCCCATGTCCCATCCACTAACATGGAGGGGGTGGGTTTATGACCTATACTGCAGCCAGGCACCAGGGGGCGATGAAGATGTTTTGACTTCACTTTTGGGGAGCCGTCATGTCGTCCATCTTTATGTACCGTCTATGATTTAGACAGTGATGTTTTCCATTATTTTGGCACTACACTGCAGCACATGGGATTAAATTAAGGTTAAAGCACTGACCCCTAAAAGCTTAAGGTATTTCAATGTCTTTATTAGCTGAACAGTTTACATTAACATCATATCAACTGTGAATCTTAAACAGCCTTGCATTAAAGCTGAAAGACAGACTCACAGTGATTGGTTCTTTCAAATCCTATGTGATGGAGGACTTTAAACATGACCCACTGAATAGAAGCTTGACTGGGTCAATAGGGGTAACGTATAGCATACATTTCAGCATGTGAAGATGGCGAGATGTCGGACAGTATAGACTGGGGGGGGGGGGATAAGAGAAACAACAATGCCAATCGGATGAAGATGCTCAGCTTTTAGCGAGGAATGTACAACTGGCAGGATGACAACCATTCTATACTGTATGCATCAGTTCAAATTAAACAGTGCAGTGTCTTGGTGAAGAGCAGGAAAAAAGAAAGCACGGGCAATATCCTTTCTATCTAAAAAATAAAATGCATTAGTACTGCTTCTATTTTAAGTGGATAATCAGCTACCTGAGCCTAAAAAGATGAAATTATATATTAAACCAAAAACTGGTCATTTCTTAGTTTCAGATAATGCTTTCGTTCCTGCTTTTATTCAAAGACAAAAGGCAAGGAAATGCAGTTGGTAATACTGTTACCGTATACAACCAAATACTGTAATGTCTGTGTTATAACAATGGCTTATTTTAGATGATCAAAACACAACTAGACATCATACCTAAATGACTTAATAGGTGGTTGTCAGTCTCATCTGAAATAAGCTGTATGACTGGGTCATACAGCGGGTGGCTGGGTGACTGTCCGAAAGAAGCATAGTCCTAAACCAAAGCCCACGGTTCACCACCGACCTGTTCACGTTTCTAACAGATTCTCTCCACTGGTGAATTATACTACTGTTCAAACTTAGATTACTGGTACAGCGCTTTGGGAACCGTTTCGGTTGAAAAGCGCTATATAAGAAAGAGTCCATTTACCATTTACCACTCAGCGACTCACCCGCTGAGAAGCAAACTCTGATTATCGGCAGCTCTATTTTGAGAAAAGTGAAGCTAGCGACACCAGCGACCATAGTCAAATGCATCCCTGGGGCCAGAGCGGGTGACGTTGAATCCTATTTGAAACTGCTGGCTAAGGATAAACGTAAATATGATAAGATTGTTATTCACGTCTGCGGTAATGACTCCCGATTACGCCACTCGGAGGTCACGAAAATTAATGTGGAGTCGGTGTGCACATACGCAAAGACAATGTCGGACTCCGTAGTTTTCTCTGGACCCCTACCCAATGTT
>JAVQJF010112344.1:0-15622 GCA_036023855.1 Gadopsis marmoratus
AAACATTATATATAATATTTATATATATATATATATATATATATATATATATATATATATATATAACCTTCTCTGCTGGCACTTCCAACTAGTAACCCTCAAACTTGTTAAAAAGGAATGAATTCAAGAGGGCCGCCATCTCTTTTCTCTCCCAACTGTGCAAGGAAATCCCTCTCTGCCCCATCTCATATAGCATGTCGTATTAGATACCATGTCCGTGCATGGTCTGCTGTGTGTGTGTGTCTTGTGTGGGAATGTAGGCAGGTTAGTCAGTGTCCAGTACAGCGAAACATTACTCTTAAAGGCTGATACCAGCCTTGCGACCCTGGAGCCAACTTCATCGTTATGGAGATTACCTACTGCAGATTTATGACCCCGACCCCTGTCCAGAGATCCTGCTGGTAACATCACTCACACACACACACCTGTCCTGTTCCAAACGGTGTCACTCTCCCTCTGGCCTGCCTGGATTTGTTCAGCCAGGCTGCGGAGCCGCTTGGCCAAAGTCTTCTTTCGGTTTGGCCCTGTCACAAGGAGTTGCCAAGACGTACTACACATGCAAAGCTAATAAAACCAGCCAAACCATTTAATATGGAAGACTGACCATGGGAATTTATGCTGGCAGTTGATCTGTATTTAGTGGGAGGATGAGGTATGATAGCTGAAGGATGAATGACTCCTTTTAATTCTGACCAGAATTGCACCATGTTGTGGATACCTGGTGCCAGGTCTGAACACCCTAAATTGTAGTCTTTTTGGTTAAACCTCAAGCAATCAGGTCACTATATTTTATTAGAAATAAGCCAGTCATATAATTAAATGTTTTGGCACCTCCTGTATCTCAAATTTGGTAGTTAAATATCAGGCAGAAGAGACTGAATAGAAAGTTCACAAAGAGGCTAGAGCCTATCCCAAGTATGGGATGACAAATTAGGACTAGTATGAGATAAGAGTGTAACAATTTACCAGGACACAATGTACAATGATACAAAAATGGACTGCAGTGTTTATTAAATCTGATTGTAACTCCCAAAAGACGCACAGTTTCATGACAGCTATTAACAATGTTAATTAACAAAGATGTCGTAGCCGACTGAGGCGACTGCGGAATGTTCCTCCAACCAAGATTAGACATTCGCTCTTCATCCTTAAAAACACATTCTTATCTAGATGTTTTTATTCTTCAGTTTAGTTTTATGTAGATTCTATTATGCACTAAAACCTATTAGAACAATTACTTTAAGACTTTAAATAAGTAACGGACACGTAAATGATTAGCCTGTTCCTGCATGTCCCAGCAATATTATGATGGATGATTTTTGACATTAATAGTCTTATGACAACTGTTTAAAGTATGCCAGGCAAACATCCATTCAAGATGTGACTGCTCAGACTCACCCCCACCCCTCAATCTGACATGTGAGGAGAGAGTCAAACTACTGTCCCCATAAAAATGTGAGTGTGACCTCTGACCTTGGAGTCGGATCAGGGTGCGGTGTCACAATAACCCTAACACCACTGCAGGAGCCGGAATTTCACGGTGAGGATAAAGCCGGCACATGCAACAACAAATGGCAGAGGTCAGCCATGTTGGACTCTGATACTAACGCACGTGTCATCAACGTCAAACTGGAGGACAGACAGAAGACACTGGAGGAGTGACAGAGACAGAGAGAAGACGGTCTGGAGTGGAGTGGGGGGAGGGGGTCATTTGGCCAAATAACCTCCACCAGCCTGAAGCCCTTTCACATACAGAGTAACAGAGAGACAACAGATGGTGACGACACATTCTCAGGCACTCGCACTCCAAAATCCATCAAACAGGGATGATTCATGATCTCTGGAGTCACCGTAGAGCAGCAAACACACCGGACACACCTCATATGTGTGTCATGCTAGAGGCTGGTAGCTGCCAAGATACCGTTATGCACGCCATCATTTTTGTAAAACGCACTGTCCATACAGTCAGTCCTGAGAATTCTTCATGGGAGATTAAAAAAAAGAAAGCCACTGTTCCTATACTACCGTGAGATTTTATACTATAACACTATAAAGTTGCCACGACAAATACTGGATTTGCTTAGATGTGTTTCTTGTCTCCATTGCGGTCTAATATGTACACAAAGAATGTATTGCAATAACTATCCAGAAACTGAGCAATGATATGCAGATGACATAATACTTCATACATTACATACATAGCGCCCAGCTGCTCATGACACTCAGATATGATCTGTCGTCAAGGCAGCACATCAAAACCAACAGTTGACACAGTTAAATTGTTTGGAGAAGGTCAGAAATGTGGGACTAGTGCTTCTCATCCTTGGGGGGTTTGGACTCCTACAAAGTAGGGTCGTGGGCGGTGAGATGACTGCCCAGGCAGATAATAAGAAAAAACTCAACTCTGCACAAAATTGTATTTATTTTTTGACTATTTGCTCCTTTCTTGTGAAATATTGTAGTCTTAACCATTTGGGCTTCTGAAAATGATTTATCTGAAAATCATTTTCAGACTTATATTCCCCAATATAAGTCTTTGACTCTCTCATTGAGCTGCTCCCAACCTGCAGACGTGCAATCTTTGAGGAGGGGTCTCGAGGAGTTATTGCTTCATTTGCACACAAGCTAAAAAACTGGGAACACGTGACGTACAGCACTTGCATCCGATTCAAGAAATAAGCAAAACGCAACTAAACACAGCCTAATCACAGCTCAGACATTTCAACCAAAGCAAGTTTCTTCTGAAATGTGTCCTACAGACCAGACATGACCGGAATGGGCATACAGGTGGATGTTTCTCTACCCGATTCTTTCATGAGGTGCAGTTGGACTTTTCAAGGAATTCTTAAAATAGGACAGACATGTATTTCAACACCGGACAGGCGAGGATCAGCATCAAGCATTTTACAGACACGACGAACAGACGTGCCGTTTCACTGCTCACCATAGTGACGCGATGTGTAATGCATAAACAAAAAGCAGTAGAACCAGATTGTGGGTGCAATACTGCAGCCCCAAAGTATTTGGTGCACTCTCCAACACACCTGTCTTCTTAGAGGCGTGCATTAGATTATATGCATTTTTTAAGATGAAGCGTGCTCATTGGATTCTATGGTGGAGTTTATTACCTTTTTAGGGCACTTATTGTAATGTGTGGGTTGTTCATTTTTAGTTTATTGGTTTTCACTTTTATGTTGCTTGACACAACTGCAAGAAAATACCATAAAAGCAAACAACAGACAATAAACAATAGAGACTAAATGCGTACAATGTCCACTGGGTATCTGACGCTGTGAAACAAAGACAGCCAGAGACCTTTGTGTGCTCTCAGGTAATTGTTGAATGTGCGTCGACATGTTTTGCTGCAGGCGACTTGTCAACAGTTCTGTCTGTAGCAAGGTGGAGTGTAGCAGAGCAGACGGAGAGGTGCTAACACCCAGGCAGACAGACACAAGCCTCTCAGTTAGAGATGAGCTGCAAACCCGTCACAATTCACTGGTCTGCTTTCAGCACTGTGGATTCTGCTGGAGGCTTCTACACGCCACTCAACACGGCACTACAACGCAACACACACACACACACACACTCAGTGACGAGTATTCCTATTGTGCACGAGGTCAGAGACAGTGGTTCTTCTTCCTCACACATGCACACACACTCACATACACCCGTCTTCACTTAGCCAGCATGCACATCGACAAAAGACTATTGTACCAGGGATGACAGCAGACAGGAGGCAGGAAAAAGGAACAAAAGTTGTTGGCTTTATAAGTCAACTTCTATTAAAGCCAGGGAGCATTTGATACCAGACATGAGCTGCACCCCAAATCTCACTGAAGTTCTAAGAGACATGTGCTTTACCTGTTTTCTGATGTTTTAGAGAAGAAATGCTCTGGGCTTAAAAAGGGTCAATTGACCAAACTGAGGCAAAGACATATTTTCCCGCCAAGTGCTATATAGCCTTGTAGATAATTGCAGTTTCACCTGTCAATTTTTTAAGAACTTCACTGAGAACAATCTGTGAGAAACACCAACCCACAACTCCAATACAATGCCGGTGAATGGTAATTAAATGTGCATCACTGCATCTAAAAGTAGAGTCTCTTTCCATAAACTACATTCAGCTGCCAGTTGAGGTAGACCTAGCCTAAAAGGGACACTCCACTAATTGTACGCATGAGTTCAATTTACGTGTCGGGAGGTGTACTACGAAAAGCAGTTGTATAATGCTGTCTGCGGCTCAGGAGGGAGCATTCCACAGTTTGAAAAAGAAGCCCAGTCTGAGCTTGGCCTCATGAACAGGAAGTTTGTGTTACAAAGTGGAGGAAAAAGTGGGTGTTTAGGAGGCAGAGAGGATCGAATGAAAGACGCTATATTGAGTTGCAATATGGGAATTTTAGGAGCCACTGATTTTGGAGCTTGACTCATACTAGGGACTAAAAGTTAGGATTTCTCTACCTAAGCTGCTGGTGGGTCAATGTTAAATCTCTGGAGTACCACTCTGATATAATGTAGTCTAACACAAAGCCCAGAGGGGTATACTATTTAGTTAACCCAGTGATATACAGCTCTGGAAAAAATTAATAGACCACTCAAAATTTTCACATACCTATAAATAGTAAAACCAGAGAACTGATCATTTTGCAGTAGTCTCTTAATTGTTTCCAAAGCTGTATATGAGGTGGGGCAAATATTAGAAACATCTCTCAGTGTAATGCAATACAATTCAACAGCATCACAATTTATAGTCGTAATGAAGGTAGGATTCATTGCAGAGCTGACTATTAGATTTCTAGTAAGACTAGTAAGTAAAATTAGTTTAATTCCATTTCTTTATGTATTTATTATTATTATTTCAATTTAAGTTAACTTTAACATTCAAGTTTACAGAAGAAGAACATTTTACACTTTGCAAAACCTGTGGTGACAAAACACAAATATATTTCAGTTCAACGGCCACAGCCCAGCACTGCACAAACAAAACAATCCCAGTTCACTGCATTATTTAAAACCTGTCCATGACCCTTGAGCGGTACAACACGCCTGTTGCTTTGCTCCTGCTCTCTCTGCTGTAAAAGGAGCTGAGGAATGATAACAGACAGAGCGATCAGGATGATGTAACTGTGGGTCACATGGTAAGACGAGATGTTCAAAGTAGCACAATAGTAATTGTCTCTAACTCTATTAGATACCCTTTTGTTTTTTGTGTGTGTTGTAACTAAGGAGCTGGCTGGAGAGAATCACAGCGGTCAACATGACATCAGTGGTCAAACAGCTTGCATGCAGAGAGAATTGCACATAACGTCGACTCTCCCGCTCACACGACGCATCAATAATCGCCGTCAGTTCAGTGTCAAGCAGGCTGGTTCCACCTCATTGACCGTGATTAATCGTCTGCCATGTTTTCCCATGATTCTCAGCGTGGCCCGGCAAAGGCTGACTCCAGCTCGGCATTCTGGGAGCGGACTCCGGCAGTGTTTCTCACCAGAGCCATGACCTCTCCTTTCCCCCCCTCACCGTCCGCCCTTTTTAACCTTTCCACTCTACCCTCGCTGGGTTCAGGACGGACTGGCAGCGGTCGGGTAAGGAGGCCACGCCGGTGAATTATGGCCCGAGCCAGGACACGGTCAACATGCCAGGATTTGTCATGCAGGCCGAGAGGCATGGCAATTACGATATTACCCAATAATTGAAGCATAATGAAGATGTATGGGGTCAGCAGCGAATGCGGCGAGGTCCCATCACGGGCTAATTCACAACATTCAGAGCGTAGCAGGCTAATAGCTGGGATACAACAGGTGAACAGAGGACGCCCATCCTTCCACCTAGAATGGAAAACATGCAAACAATCAGCAGCTGCCATCAGTGCATTCACAAGGAAATAAAAAAAACTGACCACACTGCACCACTACACTAACAGATTTGGACATTGTACAGAGACTGCTGAAGGCAAAAGAGAAGAATCCTTGCATTGAAATATGGAGGAGAAGTCGCCAATGGAACCTTAGATCTTTTTTGGAATACCCAGTCCCTCTTGATTCCCCTTAAACTGTTCTGTATGACCTATAAGTCTACCTTTGCAGCATTTAAGTGCATAAAAAGTCGACTATTCTGCCTGCTGATTTGTGTTGCGCTCTTTAACGATACCTTGGTTGTGCGGTAGCAGAGTAGCAGTAACTGTGAAAGTGCGGGTGTTAAGATTGATGACGGTTGGAAAATGTCCACTTCAAGGGATAACGGTAGCCTATGCATCTACAAATGGTTATTATATAGGTTTTTATGAGAAAAGCAACATTAATGTACTAACACTTTCGGTAAATAAGCCCTAGGTGGCATTAACTTTCAGAATTGCAAATCATGTTTTCATGAAATGTAATCGGATGAAATACATACATTTAAAAGGACTATGTACTGAAGATGGTTTTAGATGGATCATGAGGATTTCTTGGAGATGAATTCAGAGCTTCATGGAGTAGAGGTCTCTTTTTTACATTTTCCAAAGTTGACATTTTGGAACAACAAAGCCGAGTAAACTGGTTCTGGTTACTTACAAGTGAAAACATGTGTAGGCGTCTATTAAAACAGGGCCAAACCTAGATTATATACTTGTTATTTCAGTGATTATAATCAACATGTACAGTAGCAGTTAAATAAATAATTTACATAGACCAAAGCATTATTGTGCAGGTTTACATGTGACATGCCACTACAGTAATGGTGGTTAACAGTTGTGTACTTGCATCTATTTCCTGGAAAAATTGAGGAAACTCAATTTCCGGCCATATTTCAACATCTACACATCAATGACGATACGTGCGATACGTTATACAGATTACTGTCGATTGTGTTGGCGTTTACTTGTTCAGACACAGTGGGTTTGTTCAGCCACTCACTGGTGGTACCGACCTAAACAGAGACACCGTCTTTTTGTTGCCAAACTATGGTCCAAGTTACAAAAACAGCACTTCCCCTCCCTCCCACAAAATCCCGCTCATGCTCGGAAAAAGGATGATGCGGCGGTTGTGAAAATAGACAAGAATGAGGCGCGGATAACATGTTAATAAGTTCTAGTCCGTTCACAGCGAGCTGTATGAAACACAATAGGTCAGGTTTTTTTGTCCACAATCTGCGCTCAATCGGCCATAATCTCTTTATAACTCGGAGTAATGCCCAGTAATACGAACAAGGGACAAGTCTTGGAGTCTCTCCTCCGTGGGTAAATATACAACAACCTGGGAGCCGCGGTTCTCATATCTGACTCATCTGAACACACTAACAGTTGAACACAGGACCATCTGTGGATCTCTGGAAGGACATCGATGCCTTATTGGCTTCTTGTGAGTGAGTGCGTGTTCGCCACAGTAAGCCTCAGCCATGCCCTGCCCAGAGGCAAGAGGGGAGTGGTTCGGGTTGGGGATTCGACAGTGTCAAGAGGATCTGGTCCTGCCTGAAACCACTGGTGGTCTCAACAACAAGCTCCTTATACAAGATTACGTACACTTACTGCTTATGTTAATATTTTTTCTTTAATCAGCTTTGGTGAGATGCAAGGCAAAACACACTGCGCGAACTGGACCTGAACTCAGCTCAGTGTCCGTTTAAACTAAACGATCCAAGTTAATGCGAGCAAATATCCAGTGAGCTGCTCAAGAGGTTTTCTCATATCCTGTCCTAGCCCCCCACCCCACCCCAAAACGGGGCCCCCTGGCTACTGAAACAGTGTTAAACCATTCCTGTAGCAGTTGTAAGAGCCGGCCAAATCAGCCAACAATGCCTTTTGTTTCTGTGTCCAGGATGTATTTTAAAAATGGCGTCTGGTCTCGTTTGTCAAGATTGATATTTTTGTCGCTCTAAAACTCCCCAGCTTTCCCCCTGCTCGCTAAGACTCTGGGCATACCTCAGTGTGACAGTGCCAAAGCTTGTACAACTGTTTGGTAAAACAGTACAAATGCAGCCTGAATAACCCGCCAGTGCGTTTTGGCAAAATCTGCCAGCATGTTTTTCCGACAGTGGGCCACTGTGTTTAACATGGTGCTGCCTGCCAGGGGTCACTTTCCACTTGGCTTCGGCGCGCCGACACTCAAACAGAGAAAGGCATGGAGAGAGACGACGGCGGCGGCGGACGGAGCAGCCGGCCGGCAATCTGCTGCAGTTTAAGCAGCAAACACCCTTCCTCAGTGACAAATAGACAAACACGCCCACCTCACACTTTTCCCCTAATCAATAATTCAACAGTGACCTCATGTGAATATAAACAAGCTTTGAAAATGTAATAAGTGCAGCTTTGTCCAGCGCAGCCAAACAGATGTCATGCGTCTGCAGTTTGCACTCAAAATATTCAAATCCTATTATAAATCTTGTGCCGTTAATTCAAACTTTGCGTCTCTGAAGATGTGGGAATGTAACACGCCAGGGTGTCAGAAGCCTGACACTGACTGCTCTAAGTGTTTATAAAAGCTAATTCTCATGTCAAACTGAGCCCTTTCTCACAGCTCCCGTCTGCTTCTCTGCCTGGAAGAGCTAATGCTTCTGTCGCTTTCTGTCTCCGTCCACATCTGTCTTCCTCTGGCAGCGATAGCTGTTTGTGACACAGCAGGAGGTCAATGACAGCTTGTCCTCTGAGGGTCTGATTTCAGTCTGCCTGAGCAAAAGTGAAGGAGGGAGAATCTGGTCTGTGGTCTGAAAATGTCAGGACACACGACGAGGACGTCAGAAGAAAACGATGGACGGGAAACTGCTCCTTTTGGGCTTTGTGGATGGTGGGACAGTACTAGCTGAGGCTGACAGAGAGACTTAGTCAGAGAGGGATAGAAACTGACAGAGGTGGAAGATGATAGATAGCTTTCCATACACGGCCCATCCTTTTCAACAGGCGCTTTATTTAAGTCCTAAAACTGAACACAGCATAAAGGATCATTTTGGTTTATTACACGTTAGATCGTATTTCCTCAGTTTGGGCCATTTTTCTATTGGCTGTGAATATGATTAACACTACGCTCACCAGAGTAATAGATGAGTTTTGGGAACACAGCGGCATCCTCCAAGAAAACACGAGCAGTCAGGCGATCAGACAGGTTGTAAACAAGCAAACAGTAGCAAGATTATCTAACCCATTTAGAAAGTGACCATGCCCAAAATGAAGATAATAATCCCTCACTGCACAAGAAAACATTTTTATTGCATGCACAATAAGTGTTTGCCTTTGTCTGCCAAATTAATTTGACTAATTATTTTCAGCGATGTCGCAGCGTTCCTTGGTGAGTTACTCGTTGAGCATAAAAAGTTCAATTTGAAGACAAAGCAATCTAAAGGGTCCACCTCCCAGCTTTTTCTGGAGCTTTCAACTGCATATCACAGCCTTCATCAAGGGTTAGTCGTCACTGCCAGTCTGTAACGGAAACCCAATTTGTTCTGCGCATGTGTGAAAATCCGGCTACTTCCTGTCACCGCTTGTGTTTTCTTTACAAAAATAAGGGAAATGTGTTATTTAACAGGAAAATCTTCTATTTCATAACAAGTAAAACCAAAGGTAACGTTTTAATTTAAAGTCCATAAATTGCTGCAGCATACTTCCGAGAGGAATTAGCCACATTTTTGCACATTGTTCACACGTTGACTCCTCCCCCACATGTAACTCCTACTCCAGGTCATGTGATGACAACCAAGTTATCTCCATGACAACTGAACAAACTCCATCAGCTGATGAAGGCGGCGGGATGCGGCCGATATAAAAGCTAGTAAGTGTTGGTCAAAAGACAAGTTGTCAAAACTGTAACATTTTATTTGTAACGCTACAAATCTCTTGTGCTCCTGAACGTCTTTTCGACGGGTGCGATCATCATAACTGATCGGCAATGTGTGGAAGTTTTTGGTTCTTTTTAATGATTCAGAACCAGACTCAAAATGCAATGGATAAACAGAAAACCCTCCACAACCCCACCTTTGTCCCTAACCCCCCTGTGGCAGACCCCCCAACAGTAGCACCACCTTCTGCCAGCTGGAGATATACGGGGCAAAGACGACAGAGTCTAAGGATGAGAAACTGTGTTTAAGTGTGTGTGTTGGGGATATGAATAATGCATGAGTGGCAGGTCTGATTGATGTGGGGTATAGGGTTTCCAGCCAGCCAGCGGAGGGGCTGTGTGTCCGTGCCCAAACCCCAACACACTGCATTGCTGACTTCAAAGGGTGTGGTCTGGACTCACTCATATACAAACACAAACTCTTTCCCTCTCGCACAGACACACACACACACACACACACACACACTCTCTGAACCACTCACACAGATGAAGACACACATCTGCACACTCTCTTTCCTCACACATTTACACACTTGCACATACACACACACGCACACACACAGTGGACTTCCTGTGCTCCCAAACAGGAACACACAGGGTGCTGTGTGCTGGACAGTGGGTCTGAGATTTGGGCGGAGGGAGGCCTGGCTTTCCACACCTGTGTTTGCAGCAGTAATTGGGGGCGCATTCTATTTTGGGGCGGCAAGCGTCCATGCGCTCACACACACTCTTAGGCGCACAGAGAGAGCTCTCAGCGGCTGAAGCGTACAGTACACGTAAGCTGGTGTTTGCTGTGCAGCAGCGTGTGTTTTCTCTGGTTAGAGAGTGTGAATGCCAGTGGAAAGCTCTAAATGGCGTATAAATACAAACAGTCACATTTCCAGTTCCAGGTCATTTAAGAGCCCATCATGGTCTGCCCACGCACACCTTTGGGACAAGACAGATGGCAGACCTCGAGGATATTAGCTCAGCTAAGGTGCTAAATCACAAACTATGTCACATGATCAAGCAATGTCTCCCATTTTAACAATTAATGCTTTTATCCTACTACTACATTTATCCTACTAATATGTATTGTCTGTGTAGCAACAACCAAAAACACTTAAAGTCCCTTTAACTTATATTTTCTTTACAGAAACAGCAACTCAAATAACATGTATTGTAAAAGGCACTGATCATAGTCTCAACTTGAGCGACCATACTCTCCCCAACCCTGCAAAGTGTTTTTTAGCCTCTTTTAGCTCATCGTTTTGGTTTTTAAGTGTCACCGATCAGTCTCATTTCCAGCAACAGCCTACCTGCTCAGCACCTAAATGGCAGGCCGACACAGTCAGAGACAAGCTGGTGAAGAACGTGGAGCATTTAGCAGCTAAAGTGCCAGATAGCTTTCTCAGGAGTTGGTGCAGACCAAAACCAACACCACTAGTTTGACAAGCCCAGAGGGAATAAACTACAATTGCCGAGTTTATTTAATGATGGAATTTATTCACAACTTGTGTTTAAGTGTTTTTACCTGCAGTTTTTTGATAATAATGGGAGTCATACGGTATTTGTTGATAATATAAAAAGATAAAGCAAGACCAGCTTCATCATATACTTATCAAACACAGTATAATATCCGGTTAAACAAATCTACTCATAAACGTCTGGTAAACTGGTCGCAGGTCACAGCTAATTGTCACCCAGCCTCTTTCTTACATTCGCATCTATTCTGTTCTGAACTTCTAAATGTGTATCTGGTATACTTTTGAATCCTCCCAGCCACGTGGCCAGCACATTAGAGACTACGTTGCCCACCTCGCAGCATGTCACACCAGCACGCAGCTCAACATCTCAAGGAACAAAACAAGCATGACGGGCCGTGACAGTCACCAATCAGCGAGGTCTATACTTTGAGGTTGTGCTGGTTTGGAGAGCAACGAGGCAAGCTATTGCGCCGTGAAAAACGTAAGATTCGTGAAGACGGGGAGTAAACACAGGGAGGGCGAAACGCGCTTATTCATTCTCTTTCCTCCCCGCTCCCTCGCAATCTTGTAAACACACACGCACGGTAATTATGTCTCATTAGAGCACTCGGAGCCTTTCATGTAGCTGCTGAACATGGCCACCGAATCTCCCCTCTGGCCCACAGACATAAACAAACACTTCAGCTGGCCTGCGCCCCGGAGCCATGGAGCCAGGGATCCCCCTTCGCCATGGCACATGCCACCCTCTTCTTTTTCTTTTGCTCCCCATCCTGTCTCGTGCTTTTCAAGTCTGCTCTAAACAGACAGATAAACGACAACAGCAAGAGAGAGAAAGAGTTGAAAACGGAGAAAGAAGGAGGGAGACAGAAGTCAGTGAACTGCCTGCCTGCTGTGGGTCGGTAATGATATAATGAGAGGACTGCAGAGTTTAGTGGGCGGCTCTTTTTATAGCAACTGTCAAGACAAATGTGCAGCCATTCACTTTGATTGAGAGAGAGAGTGTGTGTGTGTGTGTGTGTGTGTGACGGGAAGCCGACCGGGGGATCGTGAGGTGGGCTACAGCGTGACGTAGAGAGTGAAGGGGAAATGGACGGAAAGGACGTGACTGGAGGAGAAAGAAAAGAGGGAAAAGGCAAAGAGAGAGGTGTCACAGAGGGAAAAAAAAAAGGAGCCTGGCCCTGGCATTGAGCGGAGGGTCAGCAAGCGGTGACAGCCGGGTCAAGCTGAGGTCAAATAAGATGCAAAACCAGTGACTCTGGGGCAAGTTTAGAATGAAAACAAACTGTTGCTATCACTGCAGGTCATAGACAGGGCCTCCCCTCCGGTTACACACACACACACACACACACACACACACGTGCACACCATCATATTGCTGGGGCCACTTAATTAAAAAAAGAGATCCCTGGCACTCCCTTAGAAAGTCCCACCTTCTAAAAGCAAATACACAGCTCTCCGTCGCGGCTGTTTTAACAAGGATAGAGTTCAATACGAGCAGCGCCGAGTGAAAGCCTTATTGTGGCGGAGCGAGACAGGCTCCCAACGCCGTGTCGGTTCTCTCCTCATCCATCAGACCAACACCCCGGCACAGCATTTCCTCACCAATTACGCACAGGTCTCCAATCTCGCTGTACATGTGTCTCAAGTGCACACATACATGCCTGGTGTTTTATATAAAGTCTATGGTCGTTGCAATGTGTGTACAACAAGTACAATGCATGATTTATTACAGTGACCTTGTTCCTCAAATTGCCCCCATGGCATATTGCAAACATGTGTGTTTGCAAGTGTGAAATATGTGTGTGTGCCATACAGGGACGTATGCCTGGGTTAATATCATAAGCCTGTGTGAGTGTGGATCTACTATAAGTCAAATAAAAAACAGACAACACGAGGAAGACATTTGGCGTTGTGTGATGAGGGAAGACAGGCTTTCAGTGCTGTGACCCAACAAATGTTTCCATTCCATTAAAGCCATCAGGCCTGTTTGAAGTTGGGGCGCTGTCTCTGCCACGCTCAATAGACTACCGGCAGCTCTCAGCAGGCCGAGTGGGGAAACGCTGCCTGGGTCTGAAAATCTCCCCCTCTGTACCTGGAGAATGAGTTCAGCTCGTAAAAAAGCAAAAACACAATCGGGACGTTAAATGAGGCAGTTCTGCATAAGTAGGGAGCTCTGAGTTTTTAGGCATTGCTTTTATGGAGTTTGGTCAGCTCTGCGCAGTTCATGCGGATGTAATGTCAGAATTAGAAACCCGATAATAAGAACCCATTAATATCGACACAGTCCTAACGAAGAGCCAGAAAATACAAATCACATTGCAATTCTCTGTTAAAACTGACTACCTAAACTAAAAGTGCACTACAGATGACCCTGTGATGGTGAAACACAGAAAAACACTCGAGAAGGAAATAACCGGCGGGAGTACAATAGTAAATATAAAACCTAAATTAAAAACAAAATATCTCACAAAACACAGACACGCAAGCAAACAAATACTTTTCAGATGTGCACAATGGAGTCTATTTATTCTTATAGGCCAAGTAATATTGGTGCTCCACATGCAGTGTGACTACATTAGAGGGAGGACATCCGACCCGAGCCTGACGGGCCGAGTTCGGACAATAGCTTAGAAATGAGGTTTGGGTTCGGGTGGGGTTCAGTCACGTCATGCACGACATGGTGCTTCCTGTTAAGCGCTGGGGTTTGATATTTATGTGACAACACGTGAACGCAACACACAGGGGGTAAATATTCATGTAGCGTGGCTAAAGATGGGGAAGTTTAAGAAACTACCGAAAGCCACGCAGAGAAATCGACAGTATGAAGGCATTTAGATTTAGATCGGGCTCGGGCCGGGTTCAGACATAAAAAAGAAACGGGTTCGGGTAGTACTCTCTTGAACTCGGGTCAGATTCATGCAGAAATATGTGTGAGAGAGAGCGAGACGGAGCTCTTGTGATATTTGGCTCCATTTCGACACTCTGCAGTCTGGACGGAGAATCTTCCCACGAGCCGCTCGACCGTCTGACAGAGCGAGAGACACCGAGCGAGCGAGGGAGAGGAGGTCACACACATTCCAGTCCCAAAGAGTCGGCCAGACTCCTCAGACAATTAAAACAAGATGACCCCCTCCCTCCCCCACAGCAACCCTCTACTCCATCAGTCCTGTCTGCTAGACAAGGCTTCACTTCACTCCCTGACTCACACCGATACTCCCTAAAATGTCCCTACATGAGACTCAGCCTTTTCTGTATGACAAGACTCAAACACACACACACACACACACACACACACACACACACACACACACACACAGAGAGAGACCTGGGAGGGATTACTGCATTAGGGTGCCTCTCACACTTGTGCTTCCCAATCAGGGAGTGTCTCAGCTTCAGGCCAGGCCAGCTGTGGGCTCCCTACCTACTGCTGCTCTCTCCCTCTACTCTGTGCCATTCAACTCCATTCAGTAAGACTTTGTTGGCATCACTACAGCTGGGTATCGAATCAATACTGCTTTGGTGCCAACTGAAATGTGTCTGTAGCACAGACTACTGAAAACTGCAGAGTACCACAAAGTGGCATCATTTGTCTGGTCGCCTTAAGTCATTCTTTGATCAAATAGCTCCTGATTTCAATCATCATCTTGACAATGTTATGGTAGTTTATTTACACAAGGTAGGTTTATTTCTGCAGCAGCTTTCATCCACAAGGTGCTGTATATAAGACATAACATTAGATAAAAGTTCTTGTGTGCCTGCTAGGAAATTTGGATTACTTTGTCCACACAACCCTTTGTTTCATTTAACAATGAACAATGCTTATATTTTCAAGGTAAAATATCAATAAAAGCCTAAATCATGTTGGTATTTGGTATCACAACTAGTAATTTGTAATTGTTGAATGATTCCTAATGTTGCCCAAATTAAAATACTGCCAAAGTAAATATATAGACAGTAATTATACACAAAAAAAGTACAGTTATATACAGTAGCACACGAATGAAACAAGTCGTTACTGGTAATGAATGTGCATAAGATGGGAAATAATTGTTGATTGAGGAGTTCAAAAGAGAGAACATTTTGCATACAGCAAAATACAAATGTAAAATAAATAAAGAAGATTTGTATTCAAGTTGTCTTGAATAGAAATATGCCTTGCTTTTTGAAGATGTCATGTGTTTATTTATACACTGCTCAAAAAAATTAAAGGAACACTTATTAATCAGAGAATAGCATCAAGTCAATTAAACTTTTGGGATATTGATCTGGTCAGTTAAGTAGCAGAGGGGGTTGTTAATCAGTTTCAGCTGCTTTGGTGTTAATGAAATTAACAACAGGTGAACTAGAGGGGCA
>JAVQJF010112352.1:0-142189 GCA_036023855.1 Gadopsis marmoratus
CACACACACACACACACACACACACACACACACACACACACACACACACACACACACACACACACACACACACAAAATAATAATAATCTGGTCTATAAGAAAAGGCACCAGTTTGCTACTGCAGAATAAGACATCACTGTATATGTTTTTGGACCTTTGCCTCCCACTGGCCTGAAAAACACTGTTGTCTTCCTGCTGATATGGCTTTGAATGCTGAATGGAATCACATTGGCCAACTTTGTCATAATCCCACACTAAGCCACAACACTGGGGGGGGGGGGTTGGGGTTTCAAGGCTCTGCCCATATGTGCACATAATTATAGTTTTTGAATGCCTAAAAAGCAGTGTTGGTTGTTTCTCTGTTTATAACGAGATGCACAG
The DNA here is from genome assembly GCA_036023855.1 of Gadopsis marmoratus. Taxonomy (NCBI): domain Eukaryota; kingdom Metazoa; phylum Chordata; class Actinopteri; order Centrarchiformes; family Percichthyidae; genus Gadopsis; species Gadopsis marmoratus. The sequence goes on from JAVQJF010112352.1 coordinate 382, forward strand.
CCTTTGGAGCAGCAGGGGATTGGAAAATAGATGCCTCTGTACATTAGAGGTTTGAAACATGCCATGGGTGAATGTTGGCTGGCCGCCTTAACTTTACCCCATGTGGCAAAGCAAGCAGCTGCCTATCTGTTTGTGGTTTTGGACTATTTGTCATGCGGTTCAGTGAGAACCAAATTAGTAATCGAAAAAATAAGGTCCACAGGAGATCTGATCTAATACATGTAGGGGCTTTGCACTAGTTTTGTCAAGAAGTTGAGATTTTTCACTTGAGCACGCAGCAGAGGCGCACTCCAGTGGGGACAACGTTTGAGCACATAATAAGAGGAACACATTCAGGGGGAAGGGTGATCATGTTACGCCTCGCTATGGATTAAGGGCTCATTGATTGAGCTGTGGACTCTTAATTGAGATGGCAAAGCTAGGGGGTCTTCTGAGTCTTGCTTAAGCTAACAAGCATTTAGAGCTAGTGGGAAAGAAGGAAATGAGGTGAGATGGGCAGTGAGACGTGATAATATGGAGGGTAGACGAATCTGAGAGGGATTAGATGAAGTGGTATTTACTGTGGGGAATATTGACCAGGGAGGGAAACATGGATTGTGGGAGCTGAGCATTTGGAGTGTGCATGAATCAAATCTAAAAATCATGGCGAAAGCCTGAAATAGGAAGGGATAGATCAGGGCTACAGCGCGGAGCAAGACAGTGAGGTGGTGGGAGGTTTGGGGGGCAGATAGAGAGATGGGAGCTAGTGGAGTGTGACGACTGTAGATTTCTCTATCAGGAGTCTGTCTCTGTGACTGAGCTCCAGGGTCTTCAGGCAGCCACGTTCTCCATTCTACTCGATCTCTCTTATACATACGCATGTGCATACACACACAAGCAAACACATCACAGACATTCAAACACAACCTGAATACAAACTTCATCCTTCCCGTTTTGTACCTTTCTTTTTTTTCGTGGAGTTCAACATCAACAGCCAGAGCTACATTTAAGAAATTCTCTAACTATTGTCTTTAACCAGTGTATATCAACCCCAGACCTCCTACGCTTTGGTAAAATCCCATGTTTTAGGATCATGCCAAAGCAAGGCTGCTAGCTGGGCCCAGCTATGCTATGTTTTATTACTGCTATATAAATATATCATTAAAACAAGTAATATCATACATTAATAATTATATTTTTAACAAAGCCTCCTGTCTCCCGCTGATTTTATGCTTTGGAGTTTATTACTGACATTAAATCTCTCTGGAAAAGCTGCCTCTGTCTTTAAAATGATACAATGTTTTGAGTTCCATTCAATGAAGAAGTTTATATATTTAGCCCGGATTTATAGGCTTGTCCCCAGTTCACTGAACGCATCTTGTGTCATCATGTGATTGGATTTTTGTTCTTTTTCCGAAATCCTGTAATTTTTCATTAAAATTGTTGCATTGCATTTTTGGTGAGGAACTTGTGTATGTTTGGTTGTTCATAAGATGGAGTGTCATTTTCCTAAGGAATACTGAAAGTTAAGTCCTGACCATAAAGCTCCCCACATGTGAGGTAATATACATGTATATAAGCAACAATGGTATGCCAGTGTATAGCCTGAAAAAAGTCTGCCATCAAACTGTGATGCTTCTGTGCTTCTGCTGCTAATTTTGTTTTGTGAAAGTAACAAGATGATTTGAAACATGGCACAGCCATTGAGCTGGCTCTGCTTTTAATAGACTAAGTGCCATTGTCAGTTCGGGCAGGTGCAACCTGAAAACCAGAATTTGTCACTAGGCTGCTGTGGACAACATATTCAATTATGGCAAATGTGCCAGGTACGTGTTTTACAATTCCTCAATTTTGCTTTATCGGTTTGTGACAAGTACATAGTTCTTAACCCTTCCCTTTTTGTCTTGGGTCAAAAGCTGTCTTTTTGAAATGGCTATTTCTTTTTCACTCTAAATATCTTTTTTTCTTCAAACATTGGCAGTATCCACTAATACAAATGTTGCCAAAAAGAAACAAGAGACAGCAGTTATGATGTATTTCTTCTTTGAATCCTGTCCGTCCAGTTCCTCTTTACATAGTTCAACTTTTTCTGGGCCTACGTTCAGTCTACCATAGGCTGTACCACCGGTGCCTTGCTTCTTAAGAGAATTCCTGTCTGTATCTGCTTCTGGATCAGCATATAGAAAATTGTAAGTGCACAATCAGTATAATTGGATTTAACTGTTTAAATCAAGTCACTTTATTTATAGACCATATTTTAGTCCTTTTTTATAGGGCAATTTGAAATACATTTAGATAGTTGAAATGAAAATGGATGCATAAATAACTAATTGTAATTGACAAAATAAAAGCAATCATATAGTTATTAAGCTGTTTTATCCATCAGCTTTGCATGTCAAACTGGTGAACATTAGCACTGAGAACACATGAATTCAAAAAGCTCTGGTGAGACTACGGGAAAAGGAAGCGCAACTTCAACTCTGATTAGTGCTGAAACGGTTTATAAATTGGTACTTAAGTGCTTAAGGACTAACATTTTTTGGTGATGGTCCTTCGTCTATGCCATTTGTTGTTAGCTTCTAACCTAAGGAGCACTAGAGATGTTCGTGTGTGCCGCCATTTTGGATTGATTTGAAGGCATAGAGCAGTGGCCTAAGTCTGGCTGAAAACAACTCCAAATGATGCAGCTGCAGGGAAATAAGACGAGCGAAACGCATCATTGAGGCACTGGAACTCAGCCTCATATGTCCTTCACCCATCTCATGGGCAGTTATTTCAAGCTCTGCCATAACAATCCAGCAGTAGTAGAAACTGCAGCAGGCAACCCTAGACTCTAACATGCCGACATGTCTAGTCTTTTAAACAAGAACAACATTTTGATTTAGTACAATAACGTGTCAAAAATGATTCATCTATTGTGTTAGTAGTGGTGAGGTTTACCTTCTGAAATGATGTGAAAACGTTGTTGAAATCCAGTTGACTTATGTGAATGTTGAGCATGTCGTCAGTTATACGCAGGTGAACTTGGCTGTTTTTCTTTTTTGCTAAAGTTAAAGTGTAGTGCAAAAAAGAAACATAAGGAAAGAGAGCAAAAGTGTTTTCGATCATGCCTCCTGTTTTGTCACAGAGTAATTAAAGGCCTAATGCACCTTGATTTGACATAAAGGACCGAGATGCCTGAAATATGGACACTCACTAATCCACCTTCGATCTTAACACCGTTTGATTGACATATCTTATACTGTCAGCTTCAACTACTAGTGTGAAAACACTCTGCTCATCCATGGCCATTTACTTTGACATTTTGGTTAGTTTTAATAAAATCAGGCATGTTAGTCAGTACCCCACCAATACAGTATTTTTACTCTATCTACGCAGACCTCAGAGGAAAAGAAGCAAAAGAAAAGCGTTTAGTTGGAGCCACATTGATTCTGCATGCCATGCATGTAATTGACCCCTCCCTCTCTCTTTCTCTTTCTCTCGCTCTTGCTTTATTTCTCAATTTCTATTTTTCTTCTTGTCACATTTAATGAAAACACCTCACTCCACTGACTAAAACCCAATGTAATTAAAATATTTTGCACATTCAAGTATGTCATTGCACATTCAAATACATTTTTTTTTGTTGATGGTTAATAGAAATTGAAATGGCCATAAACGACTACATGCTGCTGATGTTAAATGAAGATTATTTATTAAATTTTATTTTTAACTATAGTTCAAATAGTGCAAAACCATGGCCATCTTTTCAATTTAATTATATTTCACACTTCAGTGCTGCATAGATTTGATTCCTAACTTGATTTAATTTCCACTCATGACATGACATCAGATTTCACCTCTTGCGAGGGTGTGTTGTAAAGACAGCATCACATTTCCCAGAGTTTTTTTCTTTTGAGGACATATTGTATTTCGGTGCCCTGCCGTGGGTTTGGGCCAAGTCTAACTGTGGTTCCTCACTGTGACAGCCACCCGTGGCACCCGAGGTTGTCACACACCTAAATGATTCATTTTTCACTCAGAACCCTCCCGTCATGAGACAAAGCTAAACTGTTTTCACAGGTCAGAGGAGAAAGTGAAACACATAATTGATTCCCGCTTTATCACCAATTGGCCTCCCTCTATTATGGACCAAACAAATAGAATGAGAAAGCAAAGTGATTAAAGAAAAAACAAGTGGATTATCTGGTCTGGTGTGGGTTACAATTAAGTCAGAGAATAGTGTATTTTTCATGAAACAGAAATATTTTTGTTTACCTATTATCTCTTATCATTTGCTGAGGGTTTCTTCCGAGAGGTTATTCGCTTCCTGTTCTACAAGTTAACATATATTTTATAAAGGGGATTTTATTATTATTATTATTATGGATTTTCTTTTTTCTTCCTATAGTATTTAGCATATTTCAATACACTGACATAGAGAAATAAATGGTTACATAATGTAAACCACTGAACATGTAGACTACCCTCCCAGCTTCAGCTTCCAGCTTCCTAGCTTGCGTGTAAATATTCAAGGGGCCTATTTTGCTGGTGACACCCGTTCTGGATAAATGAGGCATGGACAAAGGGGCGCTGCGAGCTTGCTGCCATCTCACCCACTGGATGAGGTGACTTTAGGAGGTGTTGATGGTGTAATGAGGCTCTGGCAGCTTGTGTGTATATGTGTGTGTTTATACATGAGTTTGTGTATGTGTGTTTTCTTGTTTGTGCTGCTGAGTAGTCCAGGGTGACGGGTATTGAAGCGGCCCACCACTGCCCCTCTCTATGCGCCTCATTTGCAGAAAGCCATGATCTCATTTAAAAAGCAGGAGAATCCATTAGTGCAGCGTGACGTGGCCATGTCACCGCAAGGCTAGCTGGACACAAGTGATGGCTTAGCGGGGTGTAACAGTGGAGATGTACAGATGTTTGAGTGTGTGCACAAACAGGAGGGAGAGACATTTCCACTTTTCATTGGTTACTCATTATGCTTGTGGTGTTTACAAAATACTTAAGTGACTCATATTACAACTTTAAGCTTTTGAGAATATTTCAGAAATGGCTGTTGACCCCGGCATGTCAGGGTCTTGTCACTCTGGGCCACACAAGATTCATACGAGACCATTCTTCTTCCAGTCAGCTTTTTTTGCTGTCTGCTTGGCTGGATATCTTGTTAACGGAGGTATACAGCATCATTGCTGGGCCAGACTGCAAAGAGTTTGGTCAGTGCAAGTAGCCTCACTTCCTGTGGGCTTTGAATGCTACCAAATTCATCCTGGCGAAGGCTTGGGGAGAGTTTGGGTTGGTGGGGGGAGGTCTACTTTGTGTTCTTGTTTTGAGTATTTGTCTATATGCCTACCTACTATCTATCATGTCTGTAAATTGGTGGTTTTAAGCACGTTTTCTTTCGGGAATTGCTGTTTGTGTTGTCATCACTTTGTCAGTGCCTTTGTCAGTGAATCACATGCTCTTTTTTTTTGCATCTCAAAAGCACTGCACAAGGGCCACAGATGGTAACTCATATAAACTGACAGCCCACTGGCTTTGTTTACAACTGTGTCTTTCAGCATGTGGTAAAAACAAAAGAAGTAGCTTCACATGCAGAATTCTGCTATGAATCTACTACGACTAATTATAAAGACAATGATGACAACAACAACTTAGCCTGACCTTGACTTCTGTGAGGTCAATGATGTCCTTTTGTCCTGGCCACTTTGAAACCCTGAAATGCATCAGTGATTTTTTATTTTTTATTTTTTATTCTTCCGAACACTTGATGTCACTTCACTTTACTTTGACATAAGCCATAAAGGAGAAGCTGAGCCTCACAATACAGCTCATTTTCTTTTCAAATGCTGTGGACTCTCTCTCTGATGTGCAGTATGTGACTGACATGTAGGCTGTGGCAAATAAAACAAGCAAAAGCTCAAACAGCTTCCATTCCTCCCCACCTCTCTCAAAAATAATGCATTACTTGCTTGACTGAATTAAAATGTCTTCATCACGTACTTGCAGGTCTGCTCCAGCAGTTCAATTTGGATCAGATTTCTCAGTATTTCCTGGTTTTGCTTTATGCAAATGCTGTTTGGAAAGTCTATCATTTGAAAACCATCAGTCTGAAACAATCAATCAGGTTTTTGCAGAGGGTGATTTTTGGTATTGAGGCTGAACCATTGACAGAATAAACTGCAACATTATTCCTTTTATGTGTTCATTTTCATTTTCCACCTAGTCTCACGATAACGAACACGAGAACAGTTCAATGTAATGGCGAGGACATGGATTTAAATTCATTAGTGAATTTCGTTTAGGGTTATTAGTTTTCTTTCTTGCTCTCAAACATTTGTAGAATTGTTCTTTGCCACCGTTCATTCCCAAAAATAAAACACCCTGAATCTCTTACTAATGGTGTCCAGCAGCACGTTCTTGAATTGCTGCCGTGTGAAACATCGACCGCTTCAAGGCCACAGCAACTTAATCTCCCAAATCTCCAGACAAATCAGAGCAAACGACATTTGAGTGTACCAAGCCTGTATAGAAGGCCCCCACTGCCATTTGAACCAGCTAATGCCAGCCTCTTATTTCTCAGGGGTATATCCTAAATATTTTGCCAGAGGAGTGAAACAATTCTAAAATCAGTCATCAATCTGTGGCCTAAGGTGCTACAGTGCCATCATTGATCATTGATCTCCAATGGAAGGTTTCTGCACTGCTGTTAAAGGAATAATATGTAACATTTCTCCATTAAAATGTCTTAAAACGACTAGACCTATGTTGTATATGTTGCTCAGTTGTGTACTTAAATTATCCCAAATGTTTCCACCATGTTCAAACCCAGAGAAATCTGTTATTGTAGGTGAGGTAACGGCATGTTTTATTTGGTTACATGTCAACGGCGTCATAAGCCCTTTACCTCCCGTAGCTGCTGTAACTTGTGGGGAAACATGGGAAACACCAGATGATACAGCAGAGAGTGAGAAAGGAAGTGATACAATGTTTTCCTCATCATTATAATTTCACTCGGTAACAGCAATACAGCATTTTCTGCATTATTTGCAGCTATTTTATTAGAATGACATGACATTCAGCTAAGCACTTCTATTAACCAACCCTTTATTAAAGCATTCACTGGGAGAACCTCCAGCTGTGTAGTGGCTAGGTGGAAGAGCTTGGTTCCAGAGCTAAAGCCGATCACAACAGTGACTGTGCATTGCCAAGGTCCACAGTGCCTGAATCGCCTCCTCCCCTGCTGGTTGCCAGTGAGCTTCGGACTTGACCTTTACTTGACCTTCATATTACAGGTCTCGAGCCCACAAAGATTCCGCCCCACATTGTGTACTAAGTTCTGTGCCCAAAGCAACAGGGTTCACCCAGATCCAAAGGGCATGCCTGCATGGATCCAGGATAAGGCCCAGATGCCTGTAGGTTGGTCCTGTTGGATCAGCCAATCCCAGAAAGAAGAACTAAGCAGAAAAAAAGAAAATAACTTGGAGTTCGTCACAGGGCATTCTTTGGGTTGTTGCTGGGATGTTTTACTGCTATATGAATAGTTCTCTCTTTAAATTTAGTTGTTGCTTCGATCCTTAGCTGGAGTGGGCTGCTTAACAGAGGGTGAACAAGGTCAGTTTGAAAAGTGATTCCACTTTGCTGCTAATTTGGTGTGAAAACACTTGCTATTTTCGACTGTATGAGTCAACAACCCAACCATGCTCCATTGGTAAATTATTAGTACTTAAGTTTGAAGATCTTTGCACTAGTTATGTTGTATATTTTTGGGGTAGTTTGGGATAAAGCCATGTCTGACTTTTTCAACTCTGCAACAGTTATAAGACTTACAGTACGTAATGCTGTGTCATTTTCATGGCTTGAGACATTAAAGCAGTAGGCGGTATTCTTTGGTCAAACCCCCTGAGGGGTCATTGTCTGCATGTTTAATAGAGTGATCAGAGGGAAACTTGGGACAAGATGGAGTTAAGAAACTACACAGAAGGTTGAGCGACATCAAGGTGACCGGTAGGTGAGGTAGAAGTAACTGTGCTATAGGTGGTGATCCTGAGTGTAAACTTGCACATCTAGGATTCTTATCTTTCTTAATGCACTGAAGAGCTTAACTTTGCCTTGACTTTCACACTGTGCAATGGACACTAACCTGTGTTGGCTCGGTGTAAGGTTTTACTCCTCACTGCTTCTGGTGGCCAGCTCTCCACACACAGGTTTTAGTTTTTTTTATTCGCAAACAAGTCTAACACTGCTTCAACACGCAGCTATTCATCTTTGCTAATTAAGCCGGACAACACGTTAGTCACAGTTATGCTGACTATCAATCACGCACACAGGAAGAGCATGAAACTGGGGGGCGGAAGGAAAGACATGAGATGAATGTTCCTTCCTGAGTGTCTCTCGGTTGGTCATGTTGATTGTGCCTTTATTCAGTGGCCATTGTTAATTTTACTGCTGTGAGAAATATTCCCATTGTGGCAGACCAGGAGGTAGAGCTGACCCCAGCGGGAGGCGAGGCCAAGTCCCACACCTCCGTTACAGCCGAGGCTCCCTGGAACAGGAGCACCTGCCGGCCATCAGCTGATCAGAATCAGAAACGAGTTTATTGCCAAGTAGGGTTTTCACGTACAAGGGATTTGCTTTGGTGTTGTTGGTGCAATAAAAACTGAATATTCAAATAAGTGAAATAAGACAAAGTAAATAAAATATGATAAAATAAAATATGATAAACTAAAATAAGAACAAACAAACTTTGCAGTAATATGGATATTACAGCTGTACACATGTGCAAGGTGTGCAAGCATTAGCTGCGGCACAGCGAGACTCCCCAACCCGAAAGGTCATCGGTGAGCCCCCACCGAGAGCCGATAGAGAGACAGATAGAGAGACGGAGATATGCATTTACAGTGCTGTACATCTTAATTGTTTGCCTGCATATTGGTTGTACAGCACAATAATGACATTCTAGCAGAAATGGCATTCAAATTGTTTAGATTAGGAATAAAAATGTACTTGTATACATTATGTAATTGATGCCTACTGTACACTATACTGTGCTCAGACTGTAGTCAGACTGGTGTCCATAAGGTTTCTCTATGCTTTCATCATTTCCAATAAAACTTTCCTTACTACATATACCTTCAATATCCTAAAATAAAGTGCTGCAATAAGGGAGGGAAACAACATAAAAATTAATTGAAGTTTCCAATTTTTGCATGTTAATTTAATAAAACCAAAACTTTTAGTCCTTCTTGATTTTAATCTCAAAGCAGTACAGAGTAAGCGTAAGAATCTGTCAAACAAAATAAAGCACACATTCATCTCTATGTTCAAAGTGGTGAAGGACCCAAGGTCTGCTGTTATAAGGAAATAAAAGTTTTAAAGCCCACCTCACTTTTTTCCAGCAACTGAAAGGACTATAAAAAAGATCCTCTTTTTATCTGTTGTTGATGTGGCTTTTATTTGCAGAGAGCAACATTGCTGTTTTCGGCTTTGCAAAACAGTGTCATTGATATGACTCCTCAAGCTTTTCTGCAATACCCTTTGTGCATTTGTCAAAGCGTTATTTTTTACTCCATACTAATAATTGTGCAATCCAAAGATTTTTCTTACTGTAAAACTTTCTTGTGCTATGAATATCTCTAACTGAAGAAGCTGAAGAAGAAGGCCTTTCGGGCTTGGTTGTCCCAGGGGTCTTCCGAAACAGCAGACAGGTAACGGGAGGCCAGAAGGGCTCCCGTTACAAGCTCCCGAAGTGCAAGCATGTACTGCATTACAATCCACCACCAAGACCTCCGCAACCATATTTTTAGTCAAACTGCATAAATGCACACTGCTTTCTGAATTGGCCCTGAATGTTGCACAGAATAGTTGCATACAAGTGAAATATATAGGAGAGAGGGCTGCAGATGTTAATTCTATGGTACCGTTTGAGGCAAAATTTTCTGATGATTTTGCATTGGATTGTATTATTGATTTCTGTCTTTTTCACTGAGTGTATTTCACCTTTGAATAGCATGTATTCAGGATTCAGCTATTATGTTGCTCAGGCCTGTTGCACAATGTTTTTCTCCTCTTTGTCAACAAATATCTTTTTATGCCCAGTAAACACAATCTCCAAGTACAGGACAGCCCTAATGGCTCACTTGGCTCAAAGCAGTGTGAAAGAGCACAGCTCTGTTTCGAAGGCACAGAAGGTATGCATTTTCCATAAAGCATTACAGACACGCCTCAGGTGTTTTTCCATCTTAACTACTGCACACTCTCCCTTAACTGTTGTGCTTCTTTCAGTAGAGAGACACGCAACAGTTGGTGCATCCTTTGAAGTGCAGGACTGCTGCCTTTGGCCTGGTTCAATGCATTCAAACGTACACAAGCATGTGGCAATATGGACACACATACTCAATCAGGTGCACAAGCAGGAGGATTCACTGTTTAGACTGATGGCATCTATCTGAAGTAGTCTGAAGATTTCTTTCTTGATGTTACTACACCAAAGAATTCTCCTCCTTTAATGGTCATACTGTGCTCTGCACTATAACTCTCGTGTATTTTTAATAGTACAGTACAAGGTTCTGATCCCGTTGTGTGAAATAGTTATCACATTTAACACCAATGTATGTTTTAACTTAAGTGCTGAATACTTACAGATGTCTGTAGGCTGCATGGAGTTTCATAGGGTAGATGGCAGCGGTTTAAAGGGCTCACAGTGTGCTTTTGTAGAAATTGAGAGATGGGATAATTACTATTGTCCAACAGTGCTAAAAGAGGGCCATCATCACGAGTCACAGAAAGAGGGCATACAGGAAGTCAAGTGTCCTCCTACTCTCATTCTTGGGTTTCTAGGTCTTGCTTTAATTTTTATGTGTCTTCCTTTCCTTCCATCTGAGCAGCGATAAATCTTGCTCAATCAGCTCAAGGTCAGGCCATCTGCTCAGAGACTGGTGCAGAGAGACTGGAAAGGAAACAGAACAAGATTAAAAAAAAGATATTGAACTGAGGAACAAAACAACAAAGATGTGTATACCCATGCAGGAGAGTGTAATGGGGTCAAAAGTTAATAACACAAAAATAGGAATAAAGGAGGTGAAATTGCAATGGAATAACAAGACAATAACTTTAGGTTGGACTCTGATGTCACTTGTTCCCCTTTGTACCTTTTTAAAGTGGGATCGGCATGACACCACATCATGGACTGATACCTCCTCGTTGGTCTGAGTGGTAGGAGACGGACCCTCAAAAATGTTGCGTCATCCCTCCAATCTGACCACAGGCCCTCTGATATTCCCACCCCCTACATTTCTCCTCTCAGTGGGTCGGCAGGGGCAGGTCACTGGTGTGACATTACAATAGGTGGTACAGGTCCACACCATCCATCAAAACTAAAGTGCCTATTAGATGCCTTTTAATACTTTACTAATTAAGATTGCTGAGTGCTCAACCATCATTCACTCCAACTAAAGTGGACTGGGTTCACTATAAAGTGTTAGGTGACATTCACTGCCTTACTGTAGTGTACCCTCAATAATGGGTTTCAGAATATTTGGCCTTCCTCTTGCCTGTCCAGCTGTAGTTAATAAGGAGAAACATGGTAGTCTGCTGAATATGTAATAGATAGTTTGTTTTGATCCTCCTTCCATTTGACTCTGACCTTTGCCCTTACGGTACAGCAGGAATGGAAAGTGCCCTTTGCTGGTCACGTCACCTTTATCCATTGGCTAACTCTGATTTCAAATGGCCTCAATTGATTCAAACGTGCTATTTGTCTCTGGGGCTGTTAAGATTGAACTGCACGAGCTCTGTGTTTGCGTCACTTGACGGGCCAGTCTCGTCTGTGGTGAGTAAGCACTCTGTAATGCCAAGGCCTCAGTTGGAAAGAGTAGAAATGTGATCACCCATGGAAAGCACTGAGCCAGCTTGACACAGCTAAGCATGGCATTTTTTTTCAGAGGACCTACAGTTCACACACCCTCCATTTTTTGCACTCCAATCCTTGGCTTAGTTTTCACCTCTCATCCTTGACACAAGTAATTCAACAAGCCAAGATAATGCAGATCTCTAGTCAGGGGAGCAGTCATCTGGGGTAACTGGATGGTCAACCAGCAAAATGCAAAAATTGGAGTGATATATTCATGCTATGTCAGATCAAAGGGGAAACAAAGGGTTTCAGCGTCCGGTCTACTTGGTGTTTGATTTCGACTGCTGAGGCAGGCTGAATGTCAAATGTCAGTCTGAAAAATTTATGTCAAACTCCTGCTGATGACTCATAGCTTGCAGCAGCATACAGTCTTTTAAAATGTTTAATTATTTAGGAAGACTTAAAGTCTGGCTGCTGCAAATGATTGCTGATGTACAATTCAGCAATTCTGATAACTGCTCTCGCCCTTAGAATATTGAACTTGTAGTAAGGATTACTGACGTGTATATCAGATATCGTATCAATTCTTAATTGTCTAACTGGTTTGGGCCAAATCATTAAGCAAAACGAGGCTAGAAAATTAGCTTACAATCACACACTAGAATTAATTTTGTTTCCACAGAGACGCAGGACAAATGCATGTGGCACATGACACGGTGGCAAAGCCCTTGGCTTGTTGGCAAAAATGATTTAGTAGCACAGTTTAATGTGCTTTAGTTAGCAGCAGTTTTAGAAAATGTGAATCCTTGAAGCCACAGTTGTCTATTTTCTCATACATGACTAGTCATTCAGTTTGGTACATAACTTAAAAGAAGCTCTAAGACTAATATCGTGCAGTGAAAATCAAAAATGCATGTTTTTCATTGAGAACAGCCTACAACCAGAGATTATACATTTACTTCTCACGCTTTCCACTTCATGTTTCTCAAATAGCCTATTTGCAAAAAAGTCTCCATGTATGTAAGAGTAATTATGTTTTTCTTTGAATGGGAGACACCATAAAATATTTTTAATGGATTGTTTAACTATGGATGAATGCAGGGGTCTATTCCTGGCAACCCCCAGCAGCAGAACCAATGGATTTACTTTGTCTGTGAGCACATTTTGCAGAGGAATTATATCAATGATATGTCTGTCAGCATATTTGTGCAGCTCAGGAGAAAAAGGCAAATGATTATTTATCTCACTAAAAAAATATGCTTTTGAATTGTAAATCACTTCTTTTCAAACACTGGAGACTAATTAAAACGGAGTCACTGGAAGCAGCTCATGTCTGTTGTAATTGTTAGACCTCTGATTCCCGTCTAATTATTGTCTTTGTAATTGCAATTACAGATAACCACCAGGCTCCTGTTTCCTTATTGGCCTGGGTAACTGGGTGTAGAAGGTACAGGGGGCTGACTGAGGGGAAAAAAAAAGAACTGCGTAAAAAGAGAGTGGAGATTAAAATGGAAAAAGGAGATTAATTGTCTGTTGTCATAAGATTGGCTCTCAGCTTCCAGCTCCTTGTTGCGCATTTCCGAGGTGGAGATGAAAAGGCGCCCTTGTGTCCCACATTCCCATGCTGATGAAATTAGGGCCCAAACGAAAGAGATAGGGAGGCCCACTGTGCGAGTGAGATATAAAAAAAGAAGGATGGAGGCCCACACTAGAGGACCATGAGAAAGTGAGGCAGATCGGAAACAAAGCTGGAGTGCCGGAAATGAAAAGGATACAAGATAAAAGGCAGCGGTTTTATTGCTACATTCTCTACATTAGTTCAGTTCCCACTTGACCTGTTCACTGAACAAGAACAAAAATTGTTTTCTAATCATATTATTAGTTTTTGGAATATAGTTTGTAAACCCTCACCACTAATCCTTTTATGTATGGCTAAAAAGGAAACGCAAATACACTTTTTGCTGTTTTCAATTACTGTAATCCTGCTGGTGAAGGGCTTGGGATAATAGTGTCTGACATTTGACTGTCTATTGAAGGTTTTCTTTCATTGTTTAAAAAAGGGAAAAAGCGTTATCGTCTTTTATAATACATTTCTCTTTTGTCCATCCATAGCCATGGGTATCTTTCTTTCTGGTCTGGTTGTTTAATCAAATAAAACCAGATTTCTTTAATTATTCATTATTTTTACGTTATTATTCATTATTTTATACGTTGACAAGGGAAGAGAGACTTGCAATGACTCCTGGAGGCAACATGCACACTGGACATTCCTAAATATTCCTACTACAATCTCTCCTCAAGGGGATTATTGGAATGAAGTCATCAAGAGATGAAACAGGTGACAGAAAAAAGATTTGTCTGCTCAGAGAGTAGTGTGAGGCAACGTGTGTGTGTGTGTGTGTGGTGGGTAGTCATAAAGGCACCTCATCAGAATGCTACTGTCATTCAAACTTTGAATTGCAGCACCATGAACATAAAAATAGCCAGAGGTGAGGGCTTCTCGCCGATTACTCTGAAAAATAGGAGGAATTCAATTATGGCTGTGCATGCATGTGTGAAGGGATTTGGAGGTGAGGCATTCTTGAGGTGGTGGCAGTAGGCTTAAAATTTCAGGGATAAGTTTCCCTGAAACATTAAATGATAAGAGAATTAAAAGAAAATGGCTCACAAATGTGTGCACGCACACACAGGGTTGTCTTCCAAGTGCGAATCTTGTTCCAAACACCACTCTTTTAGCCGCTGTAATAGCGTTGCAAACCATTATCCAATTCAACCTCCAGACATCTTATTCATTTTTAATTCCTTTTTTGGTTCATCTATTTTAGTGCAGCAGTCTAATACTCTGATAAAAGGTTGGCGATAAATTCTGTCTGTGTTTTGAGTGTTATTTTGCTCATTGCTGAGAAGTTCAGACTCATTTGTGATGGGGGCTTTAATGGCATAGGCTGATACAATTGGTAGCTGTCCTTTTACATGGCATCCTTTTCATTGATTTGGAGAAAGGCGGTGTCAGTTCTCTTGTTGCTAATATCCTGCTGATGTGTCTAATCGGGGACTGGGTAACCTTTACAGGAAACAACCTAGCTCCTTCCCCCCTATGTAGCCATGCACGCACGCACGCACACACACAGTCTAGGACTATTAATCCAGTGAGTTAAGATGCACTTACCACACCATATGCCATTTCCCTTGTTATCTTCAAGTGAAATTGACAAGTAATATGGCACAAATGATTCCCTCATATTCCAATTAAGAGGCATCGTTTTAGTGAATATTGCACGTATTATCGGAAGAAAAACATTAAAGTATCTTCAGTCTACCATAAAAATATACATTCTTGTCTCTCTACCAACATTCATACCCACAGACCGAGAAAATGAAACATGCAGGATTTATAAAACTTCAGAATTCACAAACTTTGTGCCAAAAAAAAGTTAAGGAATCAATTTCAATCTTTTACTAAATCAGTATCACATTATGAATATGGCCGCTGCCTGAAGGCCATCTGAATTTGTGTGCAAGGTGTGTAATTGTGTGATCTGTTCAGACTGTAATTGTATTGAAATGAAATCATTCTACGTGGCTTCGGCTTTCTTACACCCAAGAGAATATTCACAAAACTTGGTCCTGCAGTGAAACTGCCTAATGAAAGTGTGAATGGCTTTCACACCTTGAGTCTTTCTGCATGCGAAGTGTCCACGAGCTTGCTTGAAAAAAAGGCAAATGGCCCATTAAGTCTGCCTCGCCAAACGGCAGACGATCTCATGCTCATTTCAACTTCCGTAACATTTTTCCCTAATGCTTTAATTAACTATACTTTGATAACGCTGACATTATTATTAGAATGTAGCACTTGAATTGCACTTTTCAAGATCTAACTTCTAAGGGCGCATGGCTGAGTTAGCAAGAACAGCATCTCCCAGGAGGTTACATCGTGATGGCGTATTTCCTCCGCACATGCTCTGACTCATGCCTGTCGACATGAAAGTGATGCGAGTTTTTCTGCTCCTGTAAAAGAACATGCCTTAGAATGTTATATACTATATATTGTGTCCTGTTGATGAGACACTGAGATGTTTCTTGTGTCTGTTTACCTGACCTGCAGCTGACTTCTGTGTGCCAAATAACCTCATGTGTCAGTTCATGAACAAAGTTTGTTCGTACTTGTTGGTCATTTCAAATGGCTTCAGCCTGCAGCTGCAAAGGCACTTCATGTGTGAACCTCTGGCTCCCTAAAAGAACACTGACTTTGAATTAAGCCTCGCTCTGTGTGCGATCCTTTGGAGGTAGATCCTCTCCCGCACCCACACAATTCCTCTGCTTCCCCGCTCTGTGTCCATCTTTGTTTCTTTATAGTTAGAGCTATTTCTGAGCACTTGCAAGCACACACACAAACACACATACACACGTACACACGTACACATTTACATACGCACACATCACTGGGCTGTGGCACTGCCATCTTTGCCTGGATAGCTGTGTAATTGAGTTTCGGGGATGCAGCCTGGCACCTCCTCCTCGTGTGCAGGCTCCCCTCATTACAGAAGCCTAATTGGGATTAGTGCAGCATTTTGTTTTGGCAATGTTAACGAGGCCTGTGGTCAGTGCCAATGTCTGGCTTGTTCTTCTCCCTAACTCCAGGACAAGGAGCCATTTGTGTGTTCATGTGTTTGAGTATGTGTGCGCTTATGTCTTGTGTTGTTCTGATATACATGTCTTTGCCAGTTTTACCTCTATAGTAGGCCAGGGAATCTTTTCTGGGAAGTCGTTACATTGTGTGCCATTGCCGAGGTCTCCCCAGTGCATGAAGCAATAGTGTTTTGCAATCATACTAAATTCCATCATAATAATTAAATGTGGTATTCCTTTTTAAAATGTGTATTTTATGCAGACTTTTCTCTAAACAGTGGTGCATTTTTCCTCCATTGTGCATAATGGTAAAGATGCACTTTCTTCCTTTTTACTTTCACAACATGATAGCCGTCTTTTAAAGGGACATGATTATTAGAATAAGAAAATCAGCCTGAAAAAGACTGGAGCTGGACATGAGGCTTGATGAAAGTGCTCTCTGTTTCATACATCAAAATGAATGAAGCTCATTTACCTACGAACTAAATTGATTGCAAAAGATGAGATGCCTTCAGGACATGGCCGAGGTGGGGGGTTGCTCACTTAATTACCCCATCATACTTAGAAATCCTGGGTAGAGTGCTGCAGTTTTACTCTTCACTTGTCAGACCGATTACACTACTTGGCCATTTATAACTTGGTTGTCGTTAGATGATTGGTAGTTGATAGGTCTGAATGTTTAAATGACCTCGCCATGCATAAATGCAAGATGTCACAGAGCAAATAAACTGTTCTTGTTGATTCCTTTCAGTATTCACACATTTGAAACACAAAAGTCTGATTTAGCAATTTGTTGCACCCTATGCCTACAAAACGTACCTATTGCAGAATAATCACAGAGATCCGCGTTTACATTAAGGCATGCACTGTGATGAAAGAAAGTGTTTCTTCACACACAAATCAAATACTGTTGGCTTTTCCTAACGAGTGTGTCCAGTGCTTCCCCTGGGAAATAGCCTTTTCTGCTGTTATTTTTGGAGAACATGAGTTCATTTTGATCAATCCCATCATCTTGCCGTCAGGCCAATCTTGTAACCACCAGCTGAATTACAGTGGTGTGGGTCTCGCTGCTGCCAATCCATCAGGATGAAAGTGAGCTTTTTTTCCCCCTGTTGCCTGCCTGTCTGCCTCCCTGCATGTGGATGGATGGATGGATGGATGGACGCAGCAGGTGGAGCTTGTTTTGGCATGATCAAGATCCATCACTATAGAAGGATTGTTGCTCTCAGTTGTTACAAATCTTTGCTGACAAATGTTATTTATTGTCAACATAAAATGTAATCTCTACATCCTATGAGAGCATGCATTTTAATCAAAAATATAAATGCTTATCTTTTGGTTAAATGACATGTTTTTATACAGAAAGGATGAACATGACTCAGGGATCAGCTGTAGAATTGGCAAGCTCTGGAGGAATCAAATAAAGATATTTACACATAGAGCATACAAACACAGAAAAAGCATACTGTGCACGCACAAACACTCAAACAAGCAAGCAAAGTAAACGTGGCACTACTCCGTTTCATGTTCTCTCAGCCAAACAGCTAACACACACACACTGGCTTAAAGCAATGCAGCTTTTCTGTCGGCCTGAAACTATTAAATAAAAGTAACGTGTGTTAAGATAATGGAGCATGACAGTCAACAGCTTTGTCAATTATTCTTTGTCAATTAAAACCACTTGAAATGGATCACTTATTGGATTTGTAGATGAGATCAATGGCTGTTAGCTGACAGTTTGATGACCATCATTTTGCAAAATACATTAAATGGATGCTGACATCTGTCTCCTGAAAGAAAGGGGCACAGACAGGTGTGAAAATGAGGGAAAACACAAAAGATTAGGAGAGAGGGCATACTCTTCAGTATTGTATCTACACTGATCCTCTGATGAGGATTTGTGTTTGGGTGTCGTCAGCACTGTCTCTTACAGTTTTAATCCTTGGCAAAAAAAAGGGATTTTTCACCTGTCTTTGCCCCTTTTTTTTTTAAAATGACACACTGGGAGATTACCTTTCTCTGCACCTCCACAACCTGTCAGCCTGAGCCAAGCAAGGTTTTTAAAGCTCCCTGATGAGAGAACGCAAAACCTTGAACCTCCTCATTACTGAAGAATCTCGCCAGCCAGGGCAGGCATCAAAGAATGCTCAAAATTGACTCCTTAATACCTCTGAATCTACACCAGCTTGCTGCCCTACTTTACTTCATCGAAATATTTGCATCACCTTGAAATAAACCTAGCACAAGAAGTCTTGATTGGTCATGTATCACAAAAGTGCCAGAGTCAGATTTACACTTACTCCTTCTCTTGTTCAAAATGTGTTTATGTTCAGTGTTTGATCCTTTTGGCCTTCATTTGTGTGTGTGTGTGTTCATGATACCTAAACTGTTAAAACTAAAAACCGACTCATTTCTATTAGAGCTATTTTACAGAATTTTTTTTGCCAAAATACTCTTTTCAATGGGAAAGTTTTCAAAATAGCTTTTTTAGTTTGTTAGATTTGCTGCAAAAGAAAAACGCCTCTCTTTGCCTTGTGGTTTTCTGCCTTTCTTGTTAGCAGCACCTCATTGATTCTGTTTGCTGCAGATTTGCTTCCTTGTTAAATATCGCATTTGCCATTGCATTTATGTCCCCATGAGAATCCAAGTGATCTGGGCCGACTTACTTTACATACTACCTCTTCTATTGTGTTGTGCGGTGCTGTTTTAGTATCTGTTCATGCCAGAAAATAAGTAATAACCTCTCCAAATACTGGGCACAGAGAAAATATCTTTACTTGGCATACTGAGAGTGAAGCCTTCCGAGAGCATGATGCGGAAATCCACTGCTGTTGTGTACCACTGAAGAGCATGGTTATTCTTAGATGTGTCAGTAACTAAAATACTAAAATAAATAACTGAACTTCTCACCAAGAAGACAATGTAGCATCACAGTTGCCACTCTGTATTTTTTTTGGTGCAATGCACTTAAATATTTAGCTGTTTAACGACATATTTCAAAGCTCCTGTGTGCACATGTTTTTTCTTTAAAGGTTTTAATTGATTCCTAACTAACGAGTCACATAGAGACTATACAATTTCGTACTGCACTCTGTCATGAGACTGAAGCTCATGCGTTAAAATAGAACAGTACTGTTTGGCAGATCATTACAGGGGCATTTGTGGTGAGTGGTGAACAGTTCAGCTTTCTGAATCTCTTAAACCGAGGAGGACAACACAGAAATGGTTTTGTAGGTGTTTTGTAACCAGGGGACAGATATTTTCCAGGCGAACTAAGTATGATTCAGCATAGATAACATCGAGGGATTTTATGTGACATTGTAGTCGGAGTTTTCAACTTTTCAGTACATCATGTTTAACTTGTTAGTACTGGTTAGGTTTACTGTGTGTGTATGGCTACTATTATTCTAGTATGAGTGACTACAGTTCACATCTTGTACCCTCATTATACAACATTTTAAAATATCACAGTATTAATTGGGCCCACGCTCATTTGTGATAAGTCAGTTACTGTGCCTAATATGGGCATCACTGCATAGTAGTGTGTAATGGCTGCTTTGGTGCTGTTCGAGGACATTGCCAGAACAGAGTAACACCAAGTCTGGAAAGACGTTGCTGATTTTCTGGCCTGTTGTGATGATTTGTACTTGCATGTCCTCTGCCTGTAGAGTGATAGAGATTACCTTACTGTATGAATCTGTCCAATACAACACTACCACAAACTATGGCCTTGAAAATTGAACCATCCAGGTAATTCAGCACTTCACCATCACAGCCTATATAACACCATTTTATCTATTTATTGACAGTTTATTGTGCCGGATTGCATTATATTGTACAGTTGTTTCAATAAGGGAAAAGTAAAGGGATGTTAGTGATGGGCACACAAGTATGTGGGGCGTGAATATATGTTGATTGTCACAAGGTGTCAATAACATTTTGTTGTGTTAGTACTTCTAAAATTGAATCTAATCTATCCTTGTGGACTTGTCTGAAAATGACTGACGTTAAAAAGGAACACATAAACGCGACCTCGCCGTGACAAGACACCAGGAGGTCACTGCCAAGTAATCGTCCCTCGTAAAACAACACATTTCTATTTTTAGACTTGTGTAGTCTTCATGCAGATTAAACAAGCACGGTATAATTTGTGGTAATTTGTGATTAGAGCGGACGGTTGGTGGATGCTAAGCTAAGCTAACTGTCTCCAGGCTGTAACTTTGTAAGTAATTGACAGATATGAGCGTGGTATCGGATCTTCTCATCTCAACTGAACTCTCAGCAGGAAAATGAATGAGCGTATATCCCCAAAATGTCTAACTATTCCTTTACTCGTTAATCTACATTAAGTGTAATACATCTGGCCTGTGTAAATGGCATACACTACAGTATATCATACTTATACACTAATTATATGGTTCATTCTCTTTTTTAGTTAAAGTTTTTTGGCCCAGGACCCATTTGTAAATGATGACCATAAGAAACTTCAGGAGATTGATGTTGCTTCTGCCAGTGCAGTACTCAAGAGGCCATTAGGTTTTCCTGGGCCTGCCAGGAGAGTCTTGAAGCATTTGTTTTGACCTAGCAAATTAAACAGTCTGCTCTTATCAATGCCTTTGGGGGTGGTGGGTGGGTGGTCGGGAGAGAGAGAGAGAGAGATGTCGTTGTCTGTCCTTGTCAAGTCGCGGCCTGTCTTCCATCACTCGAGTAACCACAACCCTGCTGTCAGATAGAAGAGCACTTCTGCCCTCAGTGTGTATTTGCACCTGTGTGTGTGTCTGTGTGAGTTAAAGAAGAGATTGTTGACAGTGTTTGTGATGCAAAATAATTTTCCTGTGCAAATAGGATCTTGGCGTTGACTGCCTTATAATTATAATTAATGAATGAAAATCTTTCAGCCACACATGAAAAGCAAGGACAACACAAAACCACATAAATAGATAAATAATAAATAATACTCCTTTATTAGTCCCTCAGTGGGGAAATTACAAATACGAGGCAGCCCCTCATGTGGCGCCAAGGGGCAACTTAGGGTCCAGTGTCCGGCCCAGGGACACTTCGACATGTGGACAGGAGGAGCGGGAATCAGGAGGAGCTGTGTTGGCCCTAGAGGGGTCACTGTTATGGGAGTCATAGGGGAGTATTTTTCTGGCATGACATCTTTCTCTGGACAAGGTTGCACAAGAGACTGAAGGGGTGATTCCTATGTACTGTTTCATATCCAACGTATTATGGTTGACAATGTATTCTTTTTAATTTTATTTCCCCCCCATTTGCAAGCACTTCCCCTGCCATATATGTGACTTCTCCCAACATGTGCGGTTCTGCTGATGTCTGTTTGGGGCAGCAGCAGGGTTCCTAATATGATATATGGCCCTCGGTGCAGACTGCCATTCGGCCGCCCTGCTGCAGAAATGTATACAATTTCACTCACAGTTGTCTCTATCGTTTGCTGGTTATCCTTCCTTCCATCTGCAACTCCTCTACTGAGACTTTTTTTTTTGTCTATTCCTTCCTCTGCTGAGTTCTGTTTCTCTCACCTTGGCTTAGTCTCACTTTTTCCTCTCCTTCTCGTTCTCTTATACACACACATCTATACACATACACACACATGCGTGGCATCCTCCCATTGTTAGCATGTCCCTTTGTAGTCTGTTCACGTGAGTTGAATAGGTGTCACTCAAAAGGTAAATCACACATGCTACATGTGCCAGCTGCTGCTGTCTGCACAACCATTGCTCTGCTCAGAAATGCAAGATTCATACTTCTTCCTGTTCTTTTTTTTCCATTCAGATCATTCCATCTCTTTTTTTTCACATCCTTCATCTCATCATTTCATCTTTTCGTTTCACACACCAGCCATCTGTTGCACAAGTAGGTCTACTTTAGTCTAATTTCCACTATCCATCATTTTATTTTTATTATCTTTATGCTCCGTCAGTCCGAACCTGTCTGCTTGCTCCTCAGCGTCACCCTCTAACTAGCTTCCTGGTGTGGTATTATTGCTCTCCCTCTCATCCTTGATCTCTTACTCTCTTTTCTTCCTTTCTTTTTGAATGTGTCTCCGAGGATCAATTTAACAAAATGCAGAGCTCTGCTATTACCCTATGGGGACGGCCATTTGACAGATCCAGTTCCTGGCAGCATGAGCCAGCAAACACAATAGGGCAGGGATGAAGGTAGATAGTCACTGACAGCGAACAAATAGGCCCAGGGGAGTCAACAGGATAAGATAGCTGAGTTATACACGCATTACATGCCTGATCTCTTCACTGATAGTGAATGAACCGGAGTGGGAGTGAATGAAATACATATGAGCCTAATAAAGGCAGCTGGTGTGTGGGATTCAATGAAGACCAGATGTGCATGGAGTGTTTCCTGACGGCACAAATCAAAAATATCTAAAATCTAAAATATATTTTTAGACCTTCCTTTTTTTGTTGCACTGGCATTCCACAAAACATCTGATTCTGATCCCACCAGAAAGAAAGCCTAGAACGATCAGTGATTGGAACAGGTAGGTGAAATATGGCTTGATTGTGGGAAGATGTTAAATGAATCTTGAGGCAACAGATAAGAGATCATTTGGAATAATCTTAAATGTATTTCTAAGAACCTTCATGCTGCAACGCAGGAAAGAAGCAACATGAGTTGAACACTTGAAAAACACAAGAAGCGGATATGGGGTTGGAAAAAAGGCTTTTGTCTGCGCTTTAATAAATCTATAGGTATTTATGGATGATGCTGGGTCAGAACACTGCACTGTGCCTACGCCAACATTTCAGTAAAACCAGATATTGTGTTTTACTGTATATGAATGTTTGCTCCCAGTATTCTTTTAAAAGTTTAAATTGTTCAATATTTTGTCTAAACCCATGAAAAAAAAAAAGATATTCAGCTAAAAATAATAGTTTTATCATAAGAGAAGGGGATCTGGTTTGACTTGCTTGTTTGTATTTTGGTTTTTATCCACAGCTGTAATTCAGAAAAGCTAACAATATATGGGTTAAACAAACAGCAGTGATAAAATAAAAATGAGGTTTTAAAAACACGATAGGCAGATAGATTTAATTTAGCAGTAATTCAAATAACATCAGGAGTCAGACTTCAGAGTTGGGTTTCACTCTTTATCCTTTAAAACAGATGGCTTGTAGTGGCGATTTAACAAAGCTGTCCCTCCCTCAAAGGGAGCTTTGATTTTCACTTATCAGACAGGGTTGAGAGGTACACCAACAGGTACGCGGCAAGAAGGGCTCTGAATGGAAGTGAGCAGGCTGGGTGAGATTACTGACAGCCATGGTATAGCCAATCATTCTCCAGCCATTAATGCTACAGATAGAGTGGTCAGTGTGTCATCAGCCACTTGTGAAACTCAATATGCCAAGTCCCCCCAATGCATCAAGACCTAATACATTGCTCTATCCACCTTCAAATGGAATAGAGGACAAGTTCAAAGCTGAGAAATGTCAGTATTCTGTCTATATATCATACTTTTTTACACTGATTTTATTGAGCCTAGAGTGAATGAAACATATCCTTATGATTTGTACTCAAGTCTCCTGAGAGTTAAGTGATCGGATGAACTGCATAACCTGCTGCATATTATATGTTCATATATATATATAGTATATGAGAGAGAAACCTATTATATTTAGAGCCTGTTATTGTTTAATATTAAATGAAGAATGGACTGATAAATATGCATTCATCGTGCCACCTTTCAGTAAATACACACCTGTGTGCCTCATTTACAATGAAAATAATAGAATATTAGGCTTCACCATTACACAGAGCATGCAGCTTTCAAAGGGTCTTACCCTGAGCAGTCAGAGGCCCGTCGTAGAAAACTTGCCACCGTGAAAGCTGGATATTCCCAAACGCACATCTATTTGGGGTTGGTAAGTCATTCCTAATAAAATAATTTCCATCTCAACTATTTTTGGGGTTGATTCAAAAGGAAGATAAAAATCTGGATTTCCTAATTACCAGAGCACATTTTCTTCCTCCTCAAATTTTCTGAATTCATTTCTATTCCCGGTCTGGATGGGAAGCTTTGGCGGGCTGGATGTGGCCCAGGGACCACCAGTTGACGAACCCTGCTGTACAGTATATTACTGGGGGTTAGAGGCTATTGTGTGGAAGAGAAGGCATTTACCTTCTCCATCAAAGGGTTAAGTAGGAGAGGCAAGATTCTTGTTAAGTTCTGCACACTACCTGCAGGAGGATCTTAGTAGATCAGGAGTGTGAGATTGGCCAATTAGCAACACAGAGCCCATATAAAGACAGTGCTAGAAGCTTGTAAATTTAATAAAGTAACAGAGAGTAACAGACAAGTAGACGAGGAGAACGAGTGGGAGGGCATCTGCTTATGAGCAGTTTGATAGGTACCGAAGAATGGGATTCTTTTGTAAGCATGGTCCAGATGGACTTAACACCTTGTTAACATCTGAATTCTTTAGTAGAACCTAAGTCAGCAGCCAGATGAACTACAACTAAAATTATATTCTCTATGAAAGAATATGAACATTCTCAGTATCAAATAACATGTTGGGAAACTCGACAGGATTTTTCATCCTTAGAACACTGACCAAACCCGTCTTTCAATTTTAGATGTATTTGACTTAATACAGTTTTCGTCCAATTAAAGCTGTACTATTCCATGCAATATTTAAAGGAGTTTATTTATCTGATAACCTGTTCAAGTTTATTTGCCAACATACTGTGACAAATGATTAGCTTTTCTATGCTATTCAGAATACCTTAGAACAAAATAAGTTTAACATTGTGGGAACTTTGCTTATTTGGTTTCTTCCTGAGTTAGATGAGACTGAAGATTGATGCAGCTGTCATCTCTGTCTGTTAAATATGAAGCTACAGCCAGGGTATGGTTAGTTTAGCTTGAAGACTAAAAGGGAGAAAAAGAAAAATTCTTGGATCTGTCCAAAGGTACATTTGCAGTCACCAGCGGCAACTCCAGGAAGTCACTCCACCAAAGAATAAACTTCTCCTGCTGTTTCCCCCTGCTTGCAGTCCTTATGCTAGGCTAGGCTAACTGGCTGCTTGCTGTAAGCTTCATATTTAGCATGCAAACCTGAGAATGGTATCAATCGTCTCATCTAATTCTTTGCAAGAAAATGAACCCATTATTTTTCTTTTTATGTCGCTTTACTTTATCTGATTATATGTAGCAAGAGCATGAAAACAAATCTGATCTTGGGCAGCATGGTTCACGGTGCTCTAACTTGGACCTCAGGGCTAAACAGCTAAATAAGTGGGGAATCCAGCGCTTGCCTGCCTGTTGCAGTCATTTACAATACACGGAGAGAGAGAGAGAGAAGAACCATCAGCATCCAAGGAACAGAGGGGACTTGGTGAGACCAAGGACCTGAGAGTAAACTACAGTCAGAGAGACGATAAGTGAGAGATGTTTTCACCAGTAGAGCTATTGGTGAGAATGACAAAGGGGTAGGGAGAGAGTAAGAGGGGGAATAAATTAAAGTACAGGCGGGGGCACAAAGCAGAAACAGCTGTCCAGTTGGAGCTGCAGTATGAGTGGGTAGGATGCCTGAATGGAACGGAACCAACACAATCAGTTCCCATATCTTCTGATTCTCTCATGTTTACTGTATTTGAATCTAAAAATCTAAACACTTGATTATGCATTTGGTTTATTCAAAAATTGTAAACAGTGTATTTGAAAAATGTCAAATGGGATACTAGCCTACCTTGTTTTATTCTGTTTCATATCTTCACATAGTCTTTTTTCAAAAGACGTAGGGGTGGTCGTCTCACGCGTATGTCGTACATTGGTGCCAACAAGGAAAATCTTGAGAAATGTGCAATAGAGAATTCCTGCAGGGAGTGGGATTTATCCACAGCTACTCAGTACTTTTACCTATGTAGATTTAGAGAGTCTTTCTGGAAGTGTCTGCATACATTTAATTATATGCAGGCAGAGAATCATTACCTGACTAGAGACCTTGATTAATTCTCAGCTAGACCTTGACTACCGCAATCGTACCGCTGTGTTGGCAGGTGATATGGCCCCTATATGAGAGACAGCATATGTAGCAGTGGATAGCATTTAGCTGTGAAAGGTTTACTAGTTTTTCAGGACCAGTATGTTTGTAGAGCTAATGAGCGATGATTTACCTGCTACACTGCATTGTGGGTAGAAACGTTTGAAGCACTGGAACTGCATGCGGCTGTATGGAAATCAAATTGTAACAGGAATAAATGAGGGAAAGAAGTGCACACCAGAGAGAAGAAAGGTGGGGATGCAGGAAGACAAAAGAAAATGGGGTTTAGAAACATCACAGGTAGAACATTTTAAGATCTGAGAGACCAAGGCAAGACAGCAGGAGTCCTCAAGCAGATGGCAGCTCAGGTCTGCTGGGTCATTCAGAGCGGTGATCACTGGAGCACAGAACACAAGACAGTGATTCAGCATTGAGCCACCTGTGTCTCATACAAAAACATTGTACAGTATGGGAGCAGCAAGCCAGCAATTATAAACATAACTGGTACATGCAGTATTAGTTATTGAAATTTAGCAGTACAACATTGTTACCTGTTTTCATCAGCAACACATTTATAATTTCATCAGTGTTTAACTGAGTTCACCTCTATGCTAATGCTGGACACTTTTCAACCATTTTCTCAACAATTTATTTATTGCCAGGTATTATTGTGTACCATGGTTACTGTCAACCTGATTGGTTTTATTTCACAAGAACTCACAACAATGTGGAGTGCTCCCCTTAAAAAAAATGGTTTTCTTGAATTTATTTATAAAAAGTAAAACCTTTCGAGCCTAGGTTTATATATGTGTTGTCAGTTCCTGTGAAACAGTATGTATTTTTTGGCCTCAGCACCCTACAGAACATATGTGCATGTGTTTTACGCACTGATTGCTGAACCCTACTGGTTTTCCCAAAAGCAAGAAGATTTCATGGGAAACACTCTAACATTCATGTTGTCTCCACCTCACGGGCCGTGACATTATAAAATCCAGTTAAAAACTAAAGATGCTCTTCCCTGGTTTTGTTACTACTAGTGCCTCCCTCAAACCGCTGCCAGGAAATTTATTTCTCCAATACATTTAGCAGTTAAACTGCCCTTGTAAACCACATTATATTACATTCTCCTCACATGTGATAATATTTTGAAAATGTTTTAAAGGCTATCAGTGTGCATTACTGTCTGCTCTAGTGGTTTTTATACAACCACTGGAGGGCGCTACAGTGTGAGACGATCAAAAAACTGCTAAAGGAGGTTTTTAGGAGCTCAGAGAGGCATCGTTTAGCTGTACAGATGATTGTAAATACCCAGTCAAACTTCACTTTTCAGAGCATTCATCTTAGCTAAAGTTGGATCCTGGCCTTAAACCGGTCTGACTGTCAACTAGGGTGAGAGCCACCAGAAACACCATTTGTGACATTTCTGCCAGTAGACACAACACCCGCTGTCTCAAATGGCAAAAGTGAAAACACCCTGGTGAGTATTAAATCTAATCGCTGTAGGAGGTAGTGGGGCGAAAGGTGTATGGAAGAATGACTGGTTTGTGATTTTAATCAAAGCAGAACCCCGAGAGCAGCCTTGCAGGACCGGGTATTAGCTCACTTCGTACTGACAGTTCAAATTGATGTTATCAACATGGTAATAGACCTACTTTTGCCAGCTCCCTTCATGCATAATAGGGAATGACAGCTTACTTAGGGATATATAAAGTAGATCATATTTCCACTAGATTCTCTGTCTGCTTACATTTACCCCTCAGTATCAACAGGCAGATGGCCTGGTCTGTGTCTCTTCCATACCACCTGTTGAATTGGCACTCCGAAAAATATGTGTCATTCTGTCCCTTCGAGCAGCACCTGGAGATACACGCGGTACATTAAGGTTAATCTCGAATTAGATGAAACTTTACTGATACCTTTGGAGATCACTTTGTTGTAGCAGCACATAACACGATTTAACATGGCCTAAGACACACAAGGAATAAAACCACACTGATGCCATTAATAAATTGCATCCAGAGCTACTACTTCAATTGTTATTAATATTCACTTAATATGTAGTCAGCCGACTCTCACTTTTTTAATTGAGTCAGTGTTAATACTTACTACATAGTTTTCAATTTTCTCCATGTTAATGACTACAGTATGAGTAGAGTCGTATAGGTAATGTTGTCAGGCCTGTTGTTCTGCTGTTCCAGCACAAGGATGGTCCTATTGTATAAAGCTCCAGAATGGAGATGCCATATGTGCTCTCCATTCTTCTCTGTTCAAAGAATAATGATGATAAATGCGCAGCATTTGTAACATTGACAAAAGGACTATGAATAGGGGTCACGCTATGTTTTCCCTTATGCACAGAGTGCAGAGAATGTGAAAACGTGCGCGGCAAATTATATGGTGCATACATACAGATGGGTGACGAATTGAAGGAAATACTTGGGTGGGTGAAGAGACACAACTGTCAACAGATCTCAATGAAACTTAACACCAACATGCAGTATAGTAGTATAGTATATAAGTGTAGTCCATTCAAGAGTGTACATGGAATTCAATGACTGACAGTATGAATTAGTATGTATTCAAAGAACAGGTTGTGGCATCTGCCTGTGTACTACCATGTATTGCAGAAAATCCCATCCAAATCCATGTTGTACTAGTGTGGCTATTGCTGTAGTGTCCATCCAAATATGCTGTCAGAGCTTAATGCTCATGGTAGTTTCAGTCATTAATTAGATTGACTTCTCTCGTAATTCAAGAAGTGTGACATTGAACAACAATCCCATGTCCAACTGTGCACATGGAAGGCAAACTCACACAGAACTACAAGTATACAAATATGGCTAACATCCTGAATATTTCTGTTACCAGGGAAACGGTTGTCAAGTGGTTGCCAGGGAGCACCCACATTGTATTGACAGTGCACACCCATGTAAAGTTGAAGAGGACAAAAATAGAGATCTATGTTTTGGAAGCCCATGTAATCCAGATTGGTAAAATGCAATAGGTGACTGGGGGGGTATGCAGGCTTTTATCTTTAGAGAATACTTCATTGTCAGCCCCTACAGGAAGGCAAAGCTCTTTGATTGCATGCATGATGAGCCTCTCTTCTGCATTTTGTTGTATCTCTGCTCACTTCTCATCTCCCAAAAAAGGAAATTAACAAAAACTTGGGTGCAGACAAAGAGAAGGGCTGACGATTAGGATATTGGATCCTAATTCAAGAAATGATTAGGGGTTTGCTATTTAGGATTTGAGACAAAAAGAACTCCTGGAATTAAACAGACCATTGCTTGGGCTATATCTGAAGGTGAAATTTCTTGCTGCGTGCAGGTGGTTTTGGTTCCTGCCACACACATGTCAGTTTCCTCAAGGCACTAAACGGTTCAGTGAAAGACAACAACAAGAGAACTAAAAATTCATTGTCATTTATTGTGCCTTTTGGGAAGTACAAAAGCAGATTACATGCTTTTCTACCTTGTTTAAGGTTTTTTTGTAGATCTCCTGAACTCCTGCAAGAATACATGTTTAAAAAAAATACTAGCATGTTTTCAATAATTTTGAGTGATATGTTGCACTACGAATGCTGATTCCATGTATGAGCATAGACAGTCTGAAAGAGGTGCCATGCCACTGGTGCACTCTTCAGTGTTTGTTACACTTGGGAGATAATAATTTAGTAATTATGGTGGTAACATATGCTTTCCTTGATTTCAAGCAAATAAAATGACAAATCATGTGGAACGTGTGTTGTTGGCTGCATGCTGCACAGTGTGTCACCTTGGCATTTATCTACAGTTGCTCATTCCGAACTTTAAAATCCTGCTACTTGTTGGTTTTTTCTCTCTCTTCTTTTGTTGGGAAGGAGTGTGGTGCCTTAATGGACTTGATAATGGGGATCTGTCTTGTGACAGCCATTACTGCCTGAGTTTAATGTGCACTCTCAAGGTAGTATGTTGACATTTTCAGCTTGGCACATCCAAAGGCTTGGCTTGTCACGCATGCTGCTCCGATGTGCCCAGCCTTCCAAGGATAATGAGCTAATTTGTTTTTCAACAGGACAGATTGCTATGGAAAGGTCCGTTCCTCTTCTTCAAAAGAAAGAGCCATAACCTTTTATGTGGCGGAGAATTGTTCTGAATGATACGTTTCCAATCATCAGTCAATTTTCTGTTCAGTTATTAGGGTTTTTGGCTCTTGATGGGGTTCTTGATAGCACAGGCTTATTATTTTGTAGTACAGGGTAACGTGCAAGATGAGAGTTACGTTATGTTACAAAATATCATATACTTGTGCTTTATTGTTACAAACCCATATTTATGAATATTATCATGTTTAAAATAGAATCTAATGATTGTTAAGTTGCAGGCAGGCATTGCTAATTACAATTACTAGCAAATGGATGATGGATAAGCAGCTCATTGAAATAATCTTTTTTTTGTACAACCAGTACATGTGAATTTCAGAACAATAAGAAAAGCTTGTTGAAGCCTGGAAGATTCTGCTGATCTGAATTAAAAACACTACTGACAACTGGAAATGAATGCAAATTACCATTCCTTCGAGAGAGAAGGAGAGAGAAATGTCTTTTGTATTAATAAATTGGTCAATGTGCATTTACTTAAATCATTCCAAATGACTCAAATAAGTTGGCTCCAGTATGAGAAAATCATTACTTAGATGGAAAACAGGTTAAATAAATAGTCTTCCATCTGCCTCACTGCTGTTTGTTTACTTTTGCCCACACCATTACCCTCATCTAAAGACCTTGCTAATTGTATTTCATTAATGTTTCCCTCTTTTAAAACATGGGGACTGCCTGTAGAGTTTACAGCACTCACTAAGAAAAATCATGATGATTAAGATCAATTACGGTAAGCATATTCATGTTGTAAAGACTGACACCTCCTACCAATGGTGTTAACACTATTCCACTGATCAATAGGTGGCGGTAACACGCCAGGATATGCAGCAATGCGACAACAAAGACAGGGAAGAAGAAGGATAAAGCTGGTAAACTTGAATTTAAACAATGCTGGATTTGTAGACCTCAAGGATACACACAATGTCGACACACATTTTGCCTAATGTCACCTCACTGGACAGAAACACAGCAACACTGCTTCCCATCACAGTCCTGTTTCTCACCACATGTTGACACAAGTCCAGAATTCACTTGTGCCCAGTCCTGGTTTGGCCCTCCAACTCCTCTGAATATCTGGCATCTTTAGCTTGCTACATGCCAACCCATTCACCAGATAAAAAACTGATATTATACATTATGCAGTGATTTGTACTGGCTGGGTCATTGAGAATCAGGGCAACTCAATCGTATGGACTGGCAGACCAAAATTCAAAAAAGGTTGAAGTTGCTGAAAGCCGCACATTGCTCAGCCTTCTCGGAGGGATTGACAGAAGGGATGAAAAATTACTTATACAACTAATTTGAATATTTAAAAATCCTCTATTCAAATTCTGTCTCCAAGCTTTGCGTGGCTTAAAAAGCAGAGCATATCTATATGTCACATGTGCATGCTTTATGTAAAGCACTTTACAGTAATTTGGTTATATGCATTTTTAACACTGGGGGGCCTACAAAGTAGTTCCTTACGCTACAGTACCAGTGCCAAAAGCTACATTACAGGGGTGTCACCTGTGTCTTTTAACTGCGTCACATTGCATTGATGTATTGCTCAACTCAGAATGAATCAGCAACATAATAAGCTTAACCCATCAAGCTGATTTAACACTTAAGAAGAACTCTGTTCCTTAGTATGAGTCAGGTCTCAGTTAATGATAGTGGTGGATCTGGATGAGTTACTCTGTGAAGTAGGTGAACACCTATCTGCCACCAAGTTGGCATATGAACACATGTCCAGCTTTGGTCAAGCTGTGGGAACAGGTGGCTGTGATCTCGTGCGCCATCACGAGCCACAGTGAGGCTGGTCAGTATTTGTAGTAGGCCAACATACTGAAGAGGGTACAGTTTTCATGCAGTGGATTACTCAACGCTAGCCTCACATAAGCCATTGAAATGGTACATGCAATGCCATTGCCGTGGAGGATAGCGGTGGTGCTTTCAAAAAGTAGCTGAGACTATTAAAAGATGTTATCCAACATGTCAACAGAGCAGACGCAGTTTGTCAAAACATTACCATGCATCCTGAATTAAATGCATTTTGTTTTCTATTTGCCTAAAAATCAAATACGTTCCTGGTCTCTGTTGTTTTATATTAGTGTTTGTAGTACTGTGGTTTTATACAGAAAATGTCCTCCTCCAAAATATTAAAATTTTCTTATGCAAAATGTAGACAAATCTCAGCTAAACTTGGCCTTTGGTTGGTTTGATTTTGATTGCCTTGTCTTGACTTCCCCGGACCACTTCTCCCCAACAGATGTGCAAAACCATCTCTCAGTGCAGAAGCTGCTAATAGTGCACTATTACTACTGAAACATTAGCTGCTTCTGAAAGATTGAGTCGACTTGTAAAGTGAACAAAGGGTTGCCAAAATAATTTAAAAACTTGTATCTGTGAGATGTCGGGGGAGAACTATAAATCACTCAGGCACTTAAAGAGGTTATACTTTTGAGTCCTCAACTTCCTCTTTACATCGTTATCACATCAACCAGGTCAGAGAAATGAAAGAATAAAGGGGCTAGGCAGGATTGGTTGAAATTCTACATTACAATTTCCATTTGGCTCTAATTTTCATAGTAAATGGATAATCCTGCTCAAAGCAACCATTGACTTTGCTTATTTATTTGTTGACATGGTGTCATTATTAGTCCTCTTAAGAGCTGCCAGTTTATTTGACCAGTGTTGATTTCTTTTAAATCTTGTGGAAGAAACAAGACCTTTAAATATGATGGTTAAAACCATCATATTTAAAGCTCCAACCTTGTATTCTCATATTCTACAACTGTAGCACAAAGAGAGCAACCCTGAATGGACTTATGGTAATTCTTTATTTGTCTTGCATGTTTGAGGTATTGCTCGAGATGCAGATGGGCTGAGAAAGACAAGGGCATGTTGTGATAAGGAACATGCAGGGTGAGGGGCAAACAAGGAGGGATCAGATGAGGGACAAAAAGATGGAGTGAGACATTTAGACAGGGAGGGAGAGAAAGAGACCAGAAAACTATAGACAAAGAGAGACAAAGAAAGAGATGATATCAGAGCAAATGACATATTACCAAGAGAGAGCGTGAGATGTTTAATAATTCCAGCAGACAAGCAAACACCCAGTCTGTCCCTGTCCCAATGGTGAATGAGTCATGATTATCCTCTGACAATGCTAGCCAATGTTTCTAGATGTCACCATCCAAATCAATCATCACAAAACCCAAACACGTGTTTGCCATATAAAAACTAGGCTCCCTATCCACCTGTTTCAACATTCAGCACAGTGCTGCCAATGGAGTGCCATGTCCCAACAGGCACTGCAGCATGTTAATTGTAAGAAGGCTAATCAACCCCGTACTAGCAAAAGAAAAAACAAACACACACATCATTGCGTATGCAAAAGACTATGTTATGCACATTAGACTGACCATATTGGCCCTGGAAGGAACCATGGTTGTGCTAAGTTGATGAGAAGTGACAGTCGAAAGCCCTCTGAAAAGGAAAGAGGAAGTGGAAAGAAAACAAGGAAACGCAGAGTAGTAGGGGTGCATTTAAATAATGAAATAATGGCTTAAAAATGATGCCATATCAAAATGACCAGTTTGTCCTCTCATTCTAACAGAGACATCAGTATAATATTAGAAATAAAATCAATCTTTTAGCTCATAGGCTGAGGCTCCCGACGCAGGTCTGTTTTGTGAAGCACACCGAAAGCTCAGCGCTTCAGGGAAAAGGGTGAAGTCACTACCAATTCTTCAACAGTTGAAACTGATGCCGCAAGACATGGCAGCTAGTTGTATCACATTTTGGTGGTGGTGTTTATGTCATTGTCTGGTGGCATCAGTTTCAGTGTTAGAGTAGGAGTCGGTGACCCCGAACTATCTGAGAAACAGGCATTGGGTGTCTCCCCAGTGTAACAATTCTATTCAGTTGGATTCAGAGTGGATTCTTCTGCATTAGGTCAAGCTCTTCTCCCAGGATGCAGAGATTTAGACTGCAGGCCTTTTTGTGTCACATCCCTTGGGTACCAGCACTCAGAAAATCTCCCAGAGCATACATTTCACAGGGCAAAGCAGCTATTTTCTTTTGTCAGCCCCAGTGTCAGAAATAATAAGAACCAGCTCTCAAAAGTACATTTAACATAACTCTCATTGTCAATCCCCAGACCATTTTGATGTTCAATATACTCTATATTATTTGATTGATTGCAGCTTCTGGAGCAAAAGAACACAAAGCAGCAGCCGCAACACACAGCCTCAGACAGAAAGAGTGATGAAAACCACAACACACACTGGCCATGATTTTGAAAGCTACAAAGCTTTCACTCTGTGACTATCGTGTAGTTTTGTTCATTAGATTTCACACAAAGTAAAGCAGCAGCCAGTTCCTCAGTGAGCTGATTGTGTTGGATCAATTTGTTGTGTGTGTGTGTGTTTAACAGTCATTTATTCACCTTTTTAACCACTGACTACCCTCTGTCAGTTTTGTTTGTTTGTTAATGTGCTAATAACATGAACAATGTACTGTAACGCTATTTGTCTTTTTTTTCATCAAAGTATTTCTTAGGGATTTCTTTCCTTTGTAAGACAGGCGACAACAGAAAGTTGACAGGAAATTACGAATGTAAAGTAGTATTCCATTATTACTTTAGATGTTTATGTAGAACTTGCATTGTGCTACTGTATATTCTCTCTCGCGCCCTGAGCCTGGTTCTGCTCGAGGTTTCTGCCTGTTAAAAGGGAGTTTTTCCTTGCCACTGTCGCCTAGTGCTTGCTCATGGTGGGAATTGTTGGGTCCAGGCTGAGTTAGAAAGGTACCAGTCCAACTAATTTGGCTTGTAGGTTGTGGTGGTGTTACATTTAATTACATAGCATTCGGAGGCATTTCTGTTGGCCCCTGTGCAGAAAAGACAACTTAAACTTCCAGGCTTCACAAGGGAAATGTTTATTGCACAACTATTGCATTGGGTTGTGCTGCAGGTCCTTTTGTTATTATGCCCACTCCGTGTATATAAACAGTATCTAGGGTACTAAGTCTACTGTATTTCTGCCATTCTACCTGTCAGTTGTCTGGAGGGTATAATTTGCATCAGTGAAACACTCCTTCACAGTTGATGACATGGGCAGCCTTAACATCAATAGTATTGACGGGGATATGAACCCTTATCTCAGTCTGACAGCAGGAGTGCAGGCATGGGGAAAATGCCACGGATGTTTATCCTCCCAAAAGAAGGGAGCATGTCGAGGTTGAGTGAGTGAATGAGAGAGCGCGCGATGGAGAGACCATTCATTCTTACTGGAGGTGCAATGTTGCAGTAAACTTAAATGTTGAACCAAGCGGTGGTCCAACTGCTAAATAATGATCTCTTGCATTTCTCCCTTCTGTGTGGTGAAGAGCTATTATGTTGTGCGAAGCTGCCAAAAGCAGAGTGGAAGGGGGCCCATTCATAATGAGGAAATGACAGAACACCCAGTTTCCTCTTAGCTAAGCATGATATGGATCATTTAAAGTACTTATGAATCTTCCAACAGCTAATACAGGGTTGAAAAAAAAAACTACACTTTGTGCCAGTTGCCCCTGCTGAATGCTTAAAAACAATCAATGAACAATTTAGCAGTCGGGCTTCTCAATCTCAGCACTTCATGTTGTTAATTTTTTTTCCTTTTGCTCCAACTTGCTCAAAATCAATAGATTAGTAGTTTCTTCATGGAAGGGTTACAATCAGATGTTGGTTCATTGATTGGTTTTCCTCCGAACCTAAACTCCTCTGTTTGATCACATTCGAGGTATAACACCTTCCTTATCTCATGATTTCATATTTAGAGGGAATAAGTAGGTGCTCATTCCAAAAATAACAGTCAAAGACTTTCCAAATGGCTTCTGGTGATACAACACAGAAAACCTTTCATTCTGAATCACGTATTACAAGCTGTCTCAATTAGATCAGAGTTACTCCATTGTCACTGCAGGGTAGAGTGGTGTTGACAACATCGCAGCATTTATCTCAGTGGTGACTCTCTCCGTTGAATCCCAGGATTGTGCTCTGAGTCAAAGCAAACTAAATGAGACTGTCTCATTTAGACTGTGAAATTACTGAGACAGCCCCAATTTATGCAATATTCACTCCAGCGGTGGTGTGGTGGTTTGTTTCATCCCCTCATATTACATTGGTGAAGTGAGGGCAATACACTGATGACATCACGTCTCCATGGGCAAACAGATTTTTTCTTCTTTCAGTCTGGTGTCTTGATGATAATTCTCCGTCTCTCTAGACCATCCTGGCATAACCGAACTGGTGTAGATGAGGCTGATGCTGTGCTTTTGTTGATCAGCCCTAATCCACATGGCAGATGTCCTTTTTTTATAGCAATTTCAATTATGAGTGTAGGAACATGAAAGAATACTTTACAGTCTCCCAGCCCCTACCCTGATTTGCTCTCTGAGTTTGCTGACAGTTAAGAATACATACACGTTGTAAGGGTAATTGTATGAGGGCTTTCGAGATATGCAGTCATAATTAGATGTGTTTTAAAAATGTATTAACCTCTACTGAATTCATCAGCCATCGATCAACCATACCATACTCAGAAGAAAATGACCACAGTGTGTTTGATAGATTAGTAAATCTTACTTTCCAAAGAAAGCAGCTATTGCTGCCATCTCCCTGTTATCACAGTAGACTTACAGTAGTTGTGACTCTTTTGAAGTCCATCCATCCATTTCAGTCCATGCACACAGTCTACGCATTTATTCAATGTGTCCAAACAAATAGAATTATAATGGATCAATGGATTTAGGATGCTTCATATGCATTATCCTGGAAAAGGAAGCGGTTTCTTTAAGGTGCAGACTACTGTTATATGCTGACATTAAATGTCAGATGGCTAGCAGGAAATGAGTGATGGCCTCTGTCCACTTCAGGGGGAACATTTAAGAGTCATTATTCCACCATTATCATCCTTGCCAATGACTCTGGAGCACTCCTGCCTCCTGTCAGCGGGCTGTCGGCTGTATAATGGGCCCGGGGTGTCCATTATGAAGCAAAAATGGCTGCAGACCCACTTTAGCCACAGTCTAGCTAAACGTGGCTGAGGGATCGGGGGGTAAGGAGTACGGATCATAAAAAGGAAAAATCTGTGTCTTTTCTGGGCCGCTGTTCTTTTAGCACAAATGAAGGTAAAGATTTTGGAGTTTCCTGTATTGTCAAATGATGGAACGAGTGAAATAAATGATAGCTGTGGTGCTGTAGTAAATCTGCAAACACAAGGACAGTACTGCGGGCACAAATAAACACTGCCAATCATTTTGACCGCAGTATCTTTTCATTACAGTAGTTATACCAAGATATCACAATTGATATGGTCTTGATTTATTTTAGGGCTCCAACTAACAATTCTATTCATTATCAATTAATGCATTGGATTATTTCTTCGATTTATCAGTTTGTCAAGTCTAAGACATCTCAAAACAAATGTGGAAAAAAGCCCATTACAAGTTGTATGAGCCCAACGTGACGTCTTTCAATTTTTTGTCAGTCCAAAGCCTAAAGAGATTCCATTTAAAACAATATAAAACACAGAAAATCTGTTTCAGCTAATATGTTTGTTGGTTTGTTGGCAGCATCTTTAAACTGGAATCCAGGCAGCAATAACACCATATCCAG
Source organism: Gadopsis marmoratus (assembly GCA_036023855.1). Classification (NCBI taxonomy): domain Eukaryota; kingdom Metazoa; phylum Chordata; class Actinopteri; order Centrarchiformes; family Percichthyidae; genus Gadopsis; species Gadopsis marmoratus. Next base: position 38,628 of record JAVQJF010112352.1, read on the forward strand.
CCCAGTAAAGTTTAGATTAAAAAGGCAAGTTAGCCTGAGAAACTTATCAGGCTACCAAAAACTCTCAGGAACAGACTGTCTCTGTTTTCAGTGCGTAGTACAGTACACAGTTTATTGTTACCAACTGACACATTTAGACATCGTACCAGTGTTAAAGCACGCTCCAGATTTGTATTACTGTCAATCACATGACTTTCTACTCAGCAGAGTATTAGCATTTCACGTTGCACTAAGGAAGATTTGCCAAGGGTCCTGTTGCAGATGTTGGCGCCCTTTTTAAGTCTCTCTTTCTGTCTCGCTCCAACACGCACACAGAAACAGTAACACACTTCCTGCACCGGAGAAGAGCATTGTCTTTCTTCCACTCCCCTGAGCATTCATGCAAAAAGCTGCAAATAATCCCTCTATTTCTCTTGCCATCTTTTCCTCATTCCTTCTCATTCTGCACTCTCTTCTTTGTTCTACTTCAACTAGAACCACAGTGCGTCTCCCTCTACCTCAGCTGCCTGATATCCCTGCTTTCCCTGCTCCTCCTCAGTATGTTATTTAGTTGGCCCTGTACTCATGATTTACACGGCCTTAATGTAGTCCTGTGCTTGCAGTCAGCATATGAAATCGTCATTTGTCACATTAATAGTCCTCCTTCTCTGCCATACATTCACACACACACACTTACACACCCCTTTTCCAGTGCGACTCCATTCAACACCCACTCTCATCGTCCTTCCTTTTCTTCACCCTCCTTCTCAGACCTCTCGCCTCATCCCTAATGCCTTTTCTTCAAAACCACTCTCCCTTTTCTTTTCCTCCTCCTTCACACCTCCTCTGGTATCATGGTGGATTATACGGAATGGTATCTTGCCTGTATATGTCGATAGTATGTTCATATGCAGTCCTTGTTTTGTTCCTTCCTAAAACACTAGCTATATCATAATATCAAGGCTTGGTATGATATAATATGGTCTTGGTCTGCAGTGATGTTGCTTTGTGTTAAATTTTGCAGACACTGAAGGAGACTATATAATTAGCCGGTATTATGAAATGCAGCGAGAGAACATTTAATTGCTGTTTTGTACAATATGCTCAGCTGTTTTTTTTTGCTGAAATCATAAGAGTCCTGCTGCGTGAGAAACAGTGACATGAATTTTAAAAGCAGCATTTGTCATAGCCTGTCCTGCGTCACATGCAAAATTAGACAATCCCTGTAGTAGGTGATTATGCAGCTCATAGCAGTGATAGAGCTGAATAATAAATGTTAATCTAATCAAACTGTTTAGCATTTGTATTCCCATCAGCTTCTCTTTCCTGTTAATTGCATATTTCTGTGATTCGTATCTTGTAACCTAAGAGAGGATGCAAAAAATGCTTTGCTTCATGGTTCTCCACAAAACGGCTTGGTCAAGGGTTATATCTATAATTAACAATTATGAATGTGTATTTTCCTCTTAGAACCATGAGAATAATATGGTTGTTTCGATTGAGAAAGTACAAGTACTATTGGTTTAGAATAAATCTTGTATCTTGTGAACTGTATAACTGTAGTAAAAAGTAAAATGAGCATATGAGCTGTATTTTACCTTTATACTACTCATAACTGTATTAAGATAGAGGTATGCAATTTAGTTGCAAATACAATTGTGTTGTATAGACGTCTTCACAGTGATAGTAAAGAATTCTCATCTATCTTTGCACTAAACATATTGCCAATTGTGGTTGAATTAATCATCTAATTGATAAACTGTCAGATAATTTGAAGAGCAAATAATGAATGCCTAATATGGCAGATCACTGCAAGCCCAAGTTTATCCACTGTCATTAAATATTTACTACCACTTAGACAGAACAGCTTTTTGATGATAATGATGATGAAGATGGAAATTTCATCTTTATAAGAAATTTGGCATTTTGTCCCAGCAGACATGCTGATCTGCCCTAAGAGGATCTAAAGCAGATTTTGCCCAAATTACATGTGTAAATAGAAATGTGGGGAAGCATGTGTCTGCGGTCTTAATCTGTGCTGATTTACAGATTTTCACCATGTGTACATGAAAGAGAGAGAAAGAGAGTGAAGAGTATGTGGGACAATATTTAGTTTAGACTCTTGGAAGGCGTCATTTTGCATCTAACCTTCTGTAACCAGCCAAAATATTCCTATTTTTATTTGTGACAGATTCCTCCCACTCAGTCGCTGTTCTGTGCTTTCACTGAGAAACACACAGACTCTTGTAGCTCTCTGATTCATCTGGTGTTTTCAAGTGACTGTTACCTTTAGCAAGATTTTTCACTTTAATCAGCCGTCTCATTTTTGTCTGGAGACAAGGATTAGAAGGTGCCCCCCACTGAATCTACTGAATCTCTCATCTACACATTATAATACATCTTCAGTACCAACCCCCTCCTCTCTGTGATTTGTTCTCAACTGCAGAGACTCAGATGTAATCCTAAGTAAGCTACACAAAGAACCATCTTGAATTCTTAAGCCCAGTTGAGCACACTTTTTAGAATGATGTACAGCGCTCTTAAAAGCTGGATAAAAAAAAATTTTTGAAATTAAAATCTGGAATTGTAATTGATTAGTCTGAATTGGTATCTAACAATATTTGATATCATTCCTTCTCTTTTCTCGACCCCAATCTGCCTTTTCTTACTACTTTCTTCCTCCTCTATCCCCTTATACACTTCTGTGTCCTTCATCCTTATTTTCTTGCTTCAAAACCTTACATTTTCAAATTTTTTTCTTTCCTCTTTCCAGCATGTGAGCTGATGAACCAGGGGATCCTCGCTCTGGTCACATCCACCGGCTGCGCAGCCGCAAGTGCCCTGCAGTCTCTGACAGATGCAATGCACATTCCCCACCTCTTCATCCAGAGAAATGGGGAAGGTGCACCCCGCACTGCCTGCCAGCTCAACCCCAGCCCAGACGGAGAGAGCTACACCTTGGCTGCCCGTCCACCTGTTCGAATCAATGACGTTCTGCTCACCCTTGTCTCAGAACTGCACTGGCAGAAGTTCATCATCTTTTATGAGAGCGACTATGGTGAGTTGTGACAAATGAGAGCAGCAGATGGCCAAATGTATCTCATAAACATGACATTTGTGTGTAAGACGATCTCAGCTCTTTTAATTTAAATGTAAATGCTCCAAATCTCCAAAAATCTCCAGAGTCAGGGAGATCAGATTGCCGCCGTGAAGTAAAGCCCTATTAACACTAATAATTCATATCCTGAAAAGAGTACACTAAGTTGGAACTAAGATGAAAGAACATCACCACTCCTACTCCTCCTCCACACATACTGTACATGCACACTGCTAAAAGAATAAATCAATGTTCAGTAGAAATTGTAGGGCTAAACAAGATCTGATTTCCACATTCACCTTTCATTATTTGCATCCTCAGAAAGAGACGCGATCTGAGCATAATTGGCTCATCTGTGGCACTAGAGAATGAGGGTTTCCCAGCAGCACTTTTTAAATTCTCAGACGTTCTACATTTCTGTTTCGCTATTCTCACCATGAAGCGCCTGTGGACCAAGCCTTTCCTGACCGACATTTGGCAAAAGGCAAAGGACTGTGGATCGAGGAGTGATTGGCAAGGCAGTACAAGGGCAGAAATATTAAGAGAATATATTGCTGCATTGGCAATCCTCAGATGATACTTTGCCACTGCTGGCTAATCTTTTTACTACTTAAAAGGCTACAGTCTAGAAGGGAGTGTAAATCTGTTTTATTTTTTTCAGTACAATGGAAGCTACAGTTGATGTAGTGCATTGTAAAGCAAGCCCTAAAGGGAATACAGCCACCCACTAACCCCTTACAAATTTCCACCCCACAGTTTGGACTCCAGTGCTCCATGTGGATGTATGCGACATGCTGTTTCACATTTACAGAGCTCTGTCCTTGAATTTGTTTCTGACATTGGCACTCTTTGAAGAAAATGCACTCTCAGCATTGTGTCGGATCGATTAAAATCCAACCACGGAAGAGCATCTGTCTGTCTATCTGAGTAACTGTCTTGCTATATGTCTTCATTTCTTTCTGAATTGCTGTCTGTCCGTCTGACTGGCTGGCTGTCTGACTGGGTGTCTTGCTATCTTTCTTTCTGATAGCTTTCTGGCTAACTAACTTGCTTTCTGTCTGTCTTACTAGCTGTCTTGCTATGGACCTGTCTTTCTTTCTTAACTAACGCTGTCTTGCTAACTTTCGTTCTCACTAGCCTTCTTTCTGACTAGCTTTGTTGCTATTTTCCTTTCTTTATAACTAACTTAGCTGTCCATCTAACTCACTTGCCCTCTAGTCCGTCCGACTAGCTAGCTCTCTATCTGTCTGACTTGCTCTTTGGCTAACTATCTTTCATTCCTTCTTTCTCACTAGCTGTCTGTCTGACTAACTAGCCCTCTGTCTGTCTGACTTGCTTGTTAGCTTGTGTACTGCGTACTGCATTTGCATTTTAAAGACTTTTCAAGCAGCTTTCCCCTCGGTGCAATACAGTTCCATTCATTGAATCATATCCTATCAGGAACTCTTTATGTATAACATCCCATCCCAGCACAATGCACTATAGCCTTAAATTGCAAGTCCTGTGAGAGGGAAACTATGTCTAACGCATGAGGGCTCAGTTTAACAAGGGACTTTTGGTGAGGAATAATGGATGGGAATACTAGTTCTAACAAAATAGCCTTTTTTAAGTCTGCTAAATTAGGTGCTACAAAGTCGGCACCAATGACATTTTGCGCTTGTGTTAATCTGTTTAACTCTGCACTCATTTAATTAAGGAACGTGATGTAGCTGCTAATTAGGATCCTCATCGCAGAGCAGTCAAAATACCCATGGTGCCTGGCTGGAAGCAGTACCACAGTGACCCACACCACCGCCCAGAGAGAACTACTGTCTGCATGTCTGTGTTGGCAGAGAATTTAAAAAGACAGTGATGAATTAGAATTTTAGACATATGAGTAGGGAGAAACAGGTGCAGTAGATCGCTCTTTTTTACACAGATTATGTATTTGCGTTAATGAGTACATTTATCAGAGGCAACGCGTTAAATTAATCGGTGATTGCTTTCTTCAACTTGACTTGAGTTGTATGAATTGTATTTACTTTGGGTGGGTATTGGGTGAAAATGTTCAGTGCTAGCGCCAATGCAATACCTGAGTTTAAAAAAACAATGCCTTCTTTTGTTTATGCTTTTAAAAAAAACAAACAAACTTCATTTTCTTAAATTTTGTGTTCAATAAATGTTATCCAGTCTTAAAGTGTTCTCTAAACACAAACAGGCATACGAGAACTTTAAAATTGGCAACATTTTAATAGAAATTAGGAACTTATCAAAGAATAAGCAAATAAGATTATGAAACTGACATTGGATGCAGCCAGCTTTTAGTATTTCAAAACCAAATAGGTACTGAGATTCAATAATGAGGGCTTCACACCCACACTGGTGCCTTCGGTTGGTATGGCTGATTAGATGTCTTTTCAGTTTTAGTTTTGTTGGAGAACATCCTGTGGATTTGCTCAGGTAGCTGAAGTCTGTGCATGTAAAAGAATCATAAAGGTGATGCACCTTGACATGTGCAACAAAGTTAACGGGAGAGTCAGGGACATGTCATTCAAGTGCAGTGTGTACTCACTCACATAATCCCAAGGACAGGTCTAATCAAAAGAAATAAAAAGCACTTCTGTGAATGTCTTCTACCATTAGTATGAAGCTTAGATCTGAACATGGATTTGTTAGGGAGCAGGGTCAAAAGGCTACTAAATAAATAAAAGGACCTTCTGACACAAAGTGAATTTTCTTTCATTAAATAAAGCTGCCCTGTGTAAGTTAAGGAACCCTTCCTCATCGAATGCATACAGATAGTTTAAATGCCAAATCTAGACAATAACAAGGTTGGGCTGTAGGTTGGACAATACAGGGCTGTGTATTGCATAATGTATTGCATTGCTAACTGTTCACAAACTCTACTTTAGACTTTGTTCCTACCTCTCCCATCATCGTTCCTGTAATTTTTTTATAATGACAGTTTTGAACATCTCATTGCTCCCAACACATGCTGTCAGATCAGTGATAATCAAACAGCGGAAATGAGATTATGTAACTTTGCTCACAGCGCAGGACCTCAGATCAAATTCTCACTGTGATCTTGTCAAAGCCTTCCTGTCTCCTTTCTTCATCTCTCTGTCTGTGTTTAGCATGAAAAAGGCAGGATGTACAACACCATTCACTAGAAGTACCTTTCATCAAACTTATCATGTTTCTTAGCCACCTCCGATGGATGTAGCACAGAACCTTTAGTTTAAGTTTGCCAGAAATGCCTAGATTGTAATATGTTCTTCATCTTGTGAATGTTATACTCATAGAGTTGACACAGGTGATTCATTAGTTTCATTAAGTGTTGCAACTAATGATGTTTTGATATGATGATTATTTTTTCAATTACTCAACTGACATATCGAAAGTGCTTGCTTTGTCCGACCAACAGCCTAAAACCTGAAGATATTCAGTTTACGATCATGTAAGACAAAGAAAACCAGAAAAGAAATCACATTTGACAATGCGAAACTAGTGAATATCTGTCATTTTCCTTTAAAAAAATGACTTATTTTAAATACATCTTCTGTTGTCGCTGAAGACGACAGACTCCGTGTTGCTCAGCTGACTGCCGCCAGGACAGCAGAGATGCAGGTTGGTCAGTCATAGATCTTTGGTTGTGTACAATGTATAAATAAAAAGAGTAAAAAGTACACACCCACCTGACATGTGATTTTAGCCATTCTAAACATATGTTCATGCGCAATCAATTTGCAGACAGAATTGCAACAGCTGAGAGGAACCAGGTGGCAGATTAGAGACAAATACCCTGACCCTCTTAGCCTATGTTGGCTACAATGTTGGCCTATGTTGTGTTCAGTGTTCCTGCATGTGAGTTCATTACCTCAAAGAAAAAATACATTTTATTTTCTATACAATCTCATTTACTTTATAGAAGTACACATTTTTTTTAGCGTCTTATTCTACAAGTTATCATATATATTCACACACAAGCAGTACAAAGGGATTAATACGTGATAAATAATAGATGTAAAACGTTACATACAATACCTTTCAACAGCAGTTACAGTGATACTTTGGAATGTAGAATCTTATCAGCACGGTCAAAGAATGTGCTCTCCCCTCAGCCTTAATCAGATTTGCTGATTGACTGTGACTACGACAAGGCACTGTGCTGATCAGAGCATGCAGTCTGTGCAATCGCCGTCTGGTGTAATGTATAATATAACTGAAAGATGGAACTTTTTGATTCTTTCAGAGATTGGAAATATCATCTCATTCAATTATTATTAAATCTCTTATTAAAACTCATACCAAAATGAACAGACTGCTGAAAAAAGGACATGTAATTTACAAATTCATCAGAAGCATGACTGCTATACAGAGGCTATCTCTATCGAACATGTATAGTAGGAGTGGATTTTGTGTGGTAGATTTCTAGATGCGCTGCGATAAGGCTGTAGCCTGCTGGGCTGCTGTGTCATCAATTTACTGATGGTGCATGGGTCTATAAAAGCAGATGTTAGTCAAGATGGAGCACCTACTCACATGCAGCCCCAGGCATCCCACTGTAGCACTATTTACAGTCCAAAACCTCATCTATAATACACATAACTGGACAATTAATATAATCTATCAAGTTTCTTTAATCCTTTGTTTTTGCATGTTGAGAGCAACACCAGGCTCTGCAGTAGGAGAGCACAGGGTGAGTTTAAACAGCTGGCTTCCCTGACCTTAGGGGCAAAGTGTAGCTCAGTGTAATGAAGTGTGTCAGGGAAGCTGATTCATTCCAGTCTCCACCAGTGCATCAGCTGCATAAAAGGCACATTATGTAAACAACTTCTTTCTGGTTCCATTTGCCATTGTACATTTTCAACAGATAATTTGATTCTCTGTTGGGAGAGAGTGTGCTCCATAGATTCTTCCACAAGTAACAGAAACTACCTTATTCTTACTGTATGCTACGTAAATTGTAGCTCCATAGGAACCTGGACATCATTGTATTGTGCCTGCAAAACATCCCTATGTGTTTTTGCCATAAGAGAGAACAAAATTATATGTTAATCCTATAACAGTCCATTGCTAACTAAAAGACCATTCACGCCTTCTACGGTTCAGCTTTTTCTTTTTTATTGATCCCTTTGTTCTGTCTTTCTCTTCGTTAACCGTTTTTTTCTTAAAGCCAATACAGTTTACTTCCAAAATATGTCAAGGCCACAAAAGTTCATCTCTCCCACTGAAAAATAAACTTGGCGGCAAAGCGAGAGTTTGCCGTCAAGGAACATGTGGCCCTTTTGTGCTTTATGAGCATTCTTCTCAAACCGACCGGAGTGTTCAGATATCAAATGAAACTTTCGCACACAAACAATTGTTCGCTGTTGTCTTTTGGCTGCATTTAAATTACATTGACTGAATCCGCAGCTGTGGGTTGACTTCCTGCAGTGAAACGAAAGATGTGGTTTTATTCCATTTCACTTTACATTTGCCCATGACCAGGCACAACCTCTTCTTCTCTCCTTGTTTTTAAATCCAACCATGTCTTGAAATAGACATTGTTCAGCAGAATGGCTACAAATTGAATAAGTCAGTCATGCCATGCTTTGATTTAAATCTGACACAACACGCCTATCTATCATGGTTCAAACAGTAAACTACTGACAATACCTTGGATACCATATGAGAGTCACCTCTCACTGTTCAATCCAATATAAAATTATTTAAAATATCACAAATTGACTGAAACTCACCACTAAACCAAAATGTCCTGCTCTTTTCTAGTACTGCTAACATAAATTATTTTAAATTATGGCTTTAGTCAGTCTGCTGGTTAGTCCACCACTTTGGTCCAGACTGAAATGTCTCAACAACTATTGGATGGATCGTGGTGAAATTTGGTACAGACATTCATGTCTCCATCAGCATGTATTGTAGCAACTCTGGTCATCCCTTCACTTTTCATATAGCACCATTGTCAGGTCGATGTTTGCCACCCCCTGTATGAGGAGATCAAGTTGCTTCCATCTGGTCGCAGATATAGTTTGCCACGGTGTAGGACCAATAGGCAGAAAAACCAATTTGTCCCTGCTGCCATTGGCCTTTTAAAGTTGGTACGTTAGCTGGTCAGGTTGTTGTTGTAAACATTATACCTCCTTAACGTCAGCATGTTAGCATTGTAATTGCGAGCATGTTAACCTGCTGACATTAGCATTTAGCTCAAAGCACTGCCGTGCCAAAGTACAGCCAAGACCCTTTGTCTCGTTTTATGTTTGCATTATGTTCTGTATGCCTTTGTAAATGCCATTTAAGGTGTGCTTACACAGTGCTCACAGTTGTGTGTATGTAAAAGGAAGCCAACTATTGATCTTATGTGGGAGGGTGGACGGAGGGTAGACTCTGCAAACAAAAGCTTCTGTAAAATAGCCTTGTCATTTTATCATAACAAGGAGAGCATAAAAGGCAACAGCGGCACGATTATAGGAAATCTTAAAGAAGGGTCGATTTTCTTGAGCATCAGTGGGCTCCATGGCAGGTCTGTCTCAGTTAACATTCGCTTAGTAATGACTGTGGAGCAGCTACATCTGTCTCTGCCCACCCTGTGGTGACTGGCTCTCTGTTAGAGGAGGAGAGAATTAGGCTGGGATTAGGTGTGAGATTGATTAAGCTGCTTTTGGTCCCAAGAAGGAGGTGGTTCCTAATGTGGAATGTGCATTTATAACACAGGCAGTGTCTGAGCGTGGACAAACACAAAAGCTATCGCCTGCAGAGATTGTAGAAAGTAGTCTGCAATGTGTGATGTGAAGGTTAGGGTTAGTGACAGATCTGAGACAATGAAGCAAGCCTGCTGAGAGCAGTGAAGACTCTTCTGCGTAATGACATACTCCTTCATACGCTCCTTTTTGTGTTGCTTTATTTGATTTAAATTAATGCTACATTCAAGCCATAAGGTCTATAACACCGCCAACCAACTTATCAGGCAATTTCACAGGGAATGAGCGTACAGGTGACCTTCAATTAATTGGCTTTCCATACGAATAGGGAGAAGGACAAGATCAGAAAGAAAGTATAATAGAGAAGGAAAGGTGTGTAAAGGAAGAGAGACTAAGAATGTGGAAACTATTTTAGCTTTGTTAGGCAGTATTTACATACCAATCAAGAAGAAGTCTTAAACTTGATAGTCGTCTGTTTTAAATCTTATCTGGATTCACCAGGAACTATTGAGAAAATGTTAATTACTATTATAGTAGGACATTTTCTGAATCTCAACAGATATTTTTTAACACTAAACCTGACCTCATTTTAAGTATTAAAAAGGTCTGACTCGAAATTTAACCCTACAGTCTTGACCGTCTTGTGCAGGGCTGATGTTTCTGTTTTTACTGATTCCTGATGCTTCGTTATTTCCAGTTTTTATTATATTTTTATCATTCCAATTTGGTCTGTCTCCCTTCTAAGCACACAGCATTGTCTAATCCCAAAAGCAAGTCAGCCAGACTTAAGTAGGTCAATTAATTTCATTCCCCTCTTGGACTAAATCTTGCATGGCAGCCAAAAATGTAATCATTGAAAAGTATCTTGAGCCCATTCATAAGGCTTGGACTGAGATAATAATTCAGTCCAGGAATTCCAACTCCAGCCAAGCCTGCTCTGCACATTCAGACTGCTTATACTGGAACCATTTTGTTGACACTGCTTTTATAGTCTTTGACCAACAAAAGAAAAAGTGATGCCATATATTTGTGCCTACCAAAAGTAAAAGAGTTAACAGCTGGTTTCTGAAACTCAACAGGTGAATGAACCACACTTAAATGACAATAACTGATGTGGATCTCCCGTGTCCAAACAATGTATATAAAGCCAAAGTTTTGAGGCTCAGTATTGATCGTTTTAAGTTGAATATGCGAGAAGAAAATCATTCACCTTAGTGCATAAAGCAGAAAACAAATCCACAGTGGACACAAATCAAGTTCTCTGTTAACTTGTGCAACAGCAGAAATCATTGAAATCATACTCATTTCCAATGACTTACCTCAATAAAAACACCAGAGTTACCAGCTTATTCAGTACACTAATGCAATCCAGCACTATGGTCATCTTTGAGGCCATGTGCAGTGGTGCTTTTGTATTGGCCTGCATTATATTGACAGATCTGGCTAATGTTTTGACCACCTCCACTTACATACATGAGGGGGACAGAATATCACAATCATTACCCTTTGTGAACAAGTTTCACTTTTCCTATATGACTTGAATGAGAGTTGATTGATTTATTACTTTAAAAAAAAAATCATCAGCCTGGGCAGATATGAAATCTTCTTCAACTTCTCTGCTTATACCTTGACATGCTACAAGCTAGCATTTTTATTATATTTCACACAGACGCTGTCCCTTACTTGCTAACATACATTTTGCAGCACTTGGCAATGTCTCCATTAAAAGCATGTCATTTGTGTGACAGACAGAGATCGAACCATGATTAAAACCAGGGAACTATTGGTACAGATCTGACTGAATTTAGTTACCTTTCACACGTCTAGGGGCCATTCAATCAATGTTGTGACAGGCTTCCATTCGCACACTGCCATGGTGTTTGGCATGGTGTAAGAACATAATAAGGTTTTCTTCACCCAGTGTTTCCCTTCTGCAAGGTGTTGGCTTTGTTTGTCTCTACTGCCCAGTTCATAACAAGTAAAGTACACGCATACACAGGCTGGCTGTGCATGTGTGCATATCCTCATCTATATGCACCAAAATGCAGATCTGTCCTCTGATCACAGATGCAAAGGAATATGAGTAAAAGATAACATGTAATTAATTCAATTGCATGTATTGCAAAAATATCTTCTTTTTTTTTTATGCACAATCTTGATTATTGATTGTATGGGTCATTTACTCTCTCCACTTTATCTCACAGATCTTGTCTCAAGTCCCTGAAAATGTTGCCTCACTGCTTCCAGAGTGTGTCTTTTCATGGTTTATTTTGGCTACTAAAAATGGGTACCCTAATAAAAACATTAATAATACAAAGAATGTGACTTTAAAAAAAATAGTTGTCACTTACTTAGAGAGAGTGACATGTAATCAGCAGCTAATTTCCCTCATCACTTTTGATTTGGGAAGCATTTGCTTGTCACCAAGAGGTTCTTATTTCCTGTTTCAATTGCAATGATTACTGTCTCACAGCAAAAAGCCATATTCAAAGTTTTGGATGCGTGTGGCCATAAAAAACAAGTGAAAATGAGTAAAAATTGACAAAATTGGAAAAACAGAAAAGAATGAGCCTGACTTAAGCTGTTACCATGAGGAGTAGATATAAGATGAAATCGCAAATGTCAGTCTTGTTCTGAACGCCTGTGTTTTGGCAGCCACAGAAATCATGACTGACAAATCTACTGTGGTATGGATATGATGTACAGGCCTCATATCCATGTCGTAAAGATATGAATTGTTAACCTATTATTCTGATAGTTAATATAGACATATTTACCCTAAGATAGTGAGTCAACATAGAGCATAGATCTGCAGATAGCAACAAGAGGCTGTATTGAAACTGAAGCAGGAATTTCTCACTTTTTGCTTTCTCACCATGTCACTCTAATTGGTCTTTTGGCAGTGCATAACACACTCAGCCTGATACTTTTCAGATTTGCAAAAAAATCTATATTGCATATAATTAAGTGATGCCATTTTGAACTGATTGTTTTAAAAGCCTCATCTCAATTTTCAGTAAACACAGGCGGGCAGTGTAGCCATTTCTCAGGCTTTTCCGCTTGGTTTGCAACGCAGCTTGACAGCTCGGTAAAAACCTCTGAGCCCTTTGATCATGATATGCTCATTTCTGCATTGCTCCAATCCAAAAGGGAGACCCGCTTTAGTTACAACTTAAGTAAGATAGCGCTGAAAAGGATGTTTAGAGCAACTTCATGGAGTGGTTTTTGGTCCCCTCACAAAAGATAACATATTGTTAAGGAAAAGATAAGTGAGGAACAGAGACAAATCAAGAACACTGAGTAAGTTGCTTGTCAGCGCGAGAGAGCAGGATGCTGATACAGGATAGGGTTAAGTTTTGATATCTAAAACTTTCAGAAACCGATTTGTGTTCAGAAATGACGCTCGGGTAAACATGTCCAGAAATCAGACCTTTAATTCCACGTTAATCCTCTTTCCTGCAGCCCTGCCCACGGATGACACGGTTGCCCCGTGGAAAAGCCAGCTACGGGTTTGGAACACTGGCTTTGAAGTCCGATGTTTCTATCAGGGTCCTAGAGTAGTTATCGCATGGCAGCGTTCCCTTGGCACTTTGTGGGATTAAAAACTCTGTTTGTTTGTTACAGTATGTTTCTTCGAGTTCCCATTTGGGAGATACAAGGTTTTCATCCAACAGCGACAGTGCAGCACGTTACTTCTGAATGTAGTTTTTGTATTCTTTAATCAGTTCTCTAGATCTCTTGCTGTGTTGTTAAAACCATCTATGTGGGTTCATCGCATACCTGACACTCCATACACACGATGAAGAGAAGCCTCTTGGAAAAGTTATACAATTTGTTGAACTCCACAACTTCTTAATTTGTGTGTATGCGTTAGTCATTTTGTTTGCTCACTGAGTCATCACACATTTACACAAGGGTTACCCTTTTACACCCTCTGAAGAGCAGAATAAACATGCAGTCGGATTCTGTTTAGTCTATAGTCAATACCACCCGTATGTTACTGCAGCTGAATATTATATATAGAAAATATTGTAGCCAAAATTAATTGCAGTGGTGCAAACGTGGAACAGGAGGGAAGGAACCATGATTAACTTACAAATTGTGTTTGTGCTCTAACAAAAGGAGAGATGTCTCAGAGGTTGAGCTTTTGCCTATTGTATCCAAAGCAACACCACCAAGGTAATCGTTTATGTGGGTTTGGAAGGGAAAGAGTTTTCAAAGAATGCTGCAGTAAGAGTTTGGCGACACTTCAAAATGATGAATGATTTAATTTCATGTTTTGTTCTGCCCTTTGAACATTTTTATTCTGTTAGTATTTTTTTTTCTTCTTTGATTAGTTACCCTAAAAAATAAATTGCAATACAACGATGGCATGAAAATTCGAACATTTCATCTAATTCTTTATGATTTGCTTCATATGGTACTTAGTTATACTGCCATTTCACTTTCCCCCATGGAATGGACTGAGATGCAGGGGCGATGAACCAACATGTTGCTTCACTGCTCAGACCAAGGGCATTCTTATTATCCTAAATTACAGTTTTTTCCCAGAACGTCTAAAAACTGTATGTGTGCCATATCACCTCAAATAGCGACCACACACCCCTACAGTATGATATTTAAGCTTGCGTGTGTGTGTGTGTGTCTGTGTAGTGTGTTTATGCAGAAATATGTATGTTTATGTCTCTGTATAGTGTCTACAGCACTAGAGCACTCGATGACTCATGAAACCTCCAGAGATGCAATAGGGGGAAAACCCACCTTTCTCCACACACACACACACACACACACACACACATACCTCCATTGTGGATGTAAAAAGAGGTCTGGCCCTTTGTGATTTTGCTTAACCTCTCTTTAACAATGCGGCATGACTTGGCACATAATGTCCCCCCCGTGACTGCTGAGAATGGTGTGCTTATTGTGAGCCCTCTGCTGCACATCACCTTTGATTTGTGTGTGCAGTGCAGGCTTCTTTTAAGTGGTTTCCCGTATAGTGAACACACACACACAGATCTCTGGGGACAGCAACACCTGCCTGCAGTTTCATATCCTGTAAACCCCAGGAAACAGAAAGACAGGAGTGCTTGTTGCGTTTTGTCACGCTTCAGATCAGGAGCAAAGAACAAAACCTGCCTTGAAGCCCTTGGAACGAAGCCTGAAAATATTGAGTGCATGTGCAGGTGTTGAAAGGACAGGTTGTTTACCCACAATTCTGATTAAATGCTCTGGGAATAAAGTACTGTTATTCTTTCTCTCTCTCTCTGTCTGTTTGTGTTTGTGTCTACCCCCCATCACCCATTCTCTGTCATTCTATCTCCTCCTGCAGATATCCGGGGTTTGCAAACCTTTATGGACCAGGCGTCTCGGCTGGGTCTGGATGTTTCTTTGCAGAGGGTGGACCGCAACGTCAGCCGAGTCTTTACAGACCTCTTCAACACGATGCGCACTGAGGAGCTCAACCGGTACCGGGACACGCTACGGCGGGCCGTGTTGCTCATGAGCCCTCGAGGTGCACAGGTGTTCATCCACCAGGTAGGCTACACTGCTGACAATGAAGGAGCCAGAGAAAGGATTCGTAAAGATAATGATGACCCATGAACCGAAACACATTGCCAGACACCCCTAATCAAACAGCTGATAGTACATTAAAAACACAACAAAATAATTTAGTGCTATGAGTAATAACTGCCTCGTTTTCATGTGGAACGTGCCACTAAGACCACACTAGTGACCCTGGTTAAATTGATTAAACAAGATGCAGCTGCCTGTCTGCACCCGTGGAGTTCTGATGAAACCCAAAGCAGATGGCAGAGATCAGACTGAAATGTGTTTGGCCTTCGAGTTTGAGTTGGCCAGACGAAAATCACATTTCAGGTGCCCGTATTCTGCATAAAATATTTCTAATATGTCTTTGGACAGCAGAAAAAGTATTTCCATTCAGCCTTCACTGCACCGCCATTGAAGGGGCGTTTTGTTTTATAACTCCAAAGTTCGAGCAATGTCGGCATCAACTGTGTGTGTAGCCACAGAGGACAAGTTTCCTACGTCTACCATACCATCCTAACTTGGAAGCTGTTACTATCCTCTCTTCTATTTGCTCATTCCACATCATGTTTGCTAATTATAGCAGCTGGAATCAGGAGTTAATGACTCCAGCTCTCCACTTTAGCGCACATCTTTTCCTCTTTCATCTCACCATGCCAAGTTCAAAAATTAATTCGTAAAGTTGCCCTCTCCTCTAAACAGTTCATAAAAGTTGAACTGCTGTGCCCATGAACTGACCTAAGTATCAGTAAACTAAAAATAATTGGAAGATGCTATAATAACAAAAAACATGTTTCTCTATGTTCTCCTCAGTAAGGGCAGCCAAAAGTGGAGGGTTTTCCTTTAATCATCTGCAGTGGTTTTTCCTCATGATAACTACTCGGTCACACCGTGTTGAATAATTATGCATTGTAGTACGTTGGCATGACTGAAGAACAGACTCGTGTGGCATTGGCAGTGTTGCAGACAGTGAAAACTAGAGCAACATAAAAGTGAGCTGAGTGGCTTGTTCTGCCCAGCAAACACGCTACAGTATGACATTTAATCTTCTGCTCATCTGGCAAGGACAGTGAAGTGCTGAGAAAATATTTAATATTTTCCAACTCAAGTGAAATGTTCGGACCTTCAAATAGAAAGGGTTATTAGAATATGGTTGTAGATAAAAGTTGCATGCCTTATTTAACAGTATTAAATCTCCTGACTTTGTCTTTTCCACTTTGCAATATCTGTTCTTTGTATTTATGAATATATATTGTAGAAGACAATGGCATCTTATATGTGAAATAACTTAAATGTCCATTTAGAGTTAGTATTTAATTTTAGCCTGTACTATTCTTCAAGAAGTTTTGCTTCTAAATGACTGCTTAAATTGTTTTGCAATGTTTTATTATTGGTTTATTTTCGATTTCTTGTCCCCACGACACTGAGAAGATATTTTGTTTTGGTGCAGAACCTTTTCACATTTCAGGTAATGTCACTTGCCATGAAAGAAAGACTAAACTTAAGCTCTGTGTTATGACATTTCTGTTGGCCACTATAAGTGTACTTATCCATCTCACTTATGAGTTAGTGCTAGAGCGTAGATGGGAGAAACAAAAAAATCAGTGATGTATTGAAATGCTTTGCCAAAGGAATATAAAATAAATGTCCAAATGTCGGCGCTCAATTGCATTTAAAGCTCACTGGAGGATAAGACATGTGACAGCACTCTATGCTATGTGTGCTGCAATCTTGCCCAAAACTAATTTATTGTCTTGAGTAGTACATCTATAGTATACATGTGATTGTGTTCCATGTCTCAAAAAGTGTTTACTCTTGATGGACTTGATGCACATTTCCAATCTTCTCACTTAATCTACAGTATCTATTGTGAGCAAATGCCATAGAAACGAGCCTAAACTAACGGTAGGTCAAACACCTCTCTTGTATTCCAATTAAGTTTGTGTAAACGTTCTACTGTTAATCTAAAAGTGAAGCACTTATAGACAAATAAATCGGTGAGCAGGTTGTGAATACACCAATGCTTTCAAGTTTCATTAATGACATACTGCTTTGATCATTTCCTCTACTCCAATGAATTCTGTTTTAGTACAAACACACACACACACACACACACACACACACAGACACACACACAAACTGCTGACATCTTCTCATAATATTGCATTTAATCTCACCAATTATATTCTTTATCGTTCCTTATACAATTAACATGAGGCGTCTTGGGGACTAAAAAATAAGCACAGCTTCACGTTCAGTGCCGCTCCCAAGGTGCTCCTATGAATAATCTGAATATGTTAATATATTAGAAGTGGTGGAGGTTTGTTAATTCATCAAAGCTTCATTAATACCTTGGTAACTGTTGTCACGGCGAGAACCCACTCCCCACCAGAGATACTGGGGGAAGAAAATGTAAATATGCTAATATCTGTATGGAGAATGATGACGATGCCTTGGAGAGTTAAGTACTCATAAACTGTTTCAGAGTGAGAGAAAAAAGAAAAGTTTCCATGGTGACTAGAAGTCGACAGAATGCCAGATCAAACATTCATCACAGGAGACAAATCTTTTTCTTTTTTTTCATGATTGTAATGTAAATGTTAAGAAATTTGGTTAATTAGGGTGATTGATGGTGTTAGTGGTCTTGATGATTTGTGCAGGGTGTGACAAAATGCATTAATGTAGTGTTAAGTATTGTGAATCTTTGTGACGCTGATCAGCTATAGAAGTACAGTTTACCACAGAAACCTGCTCTGTTTTCTGCTCTTTCCCGAATTTTTCATCTCTGTGTTTCTGACTTCTTTCAGCTCCATTATTTTCTCTTGCTCTTTTCTGTTCTGCTCTGCTCTACACTCATTCATTTTCTATACCTATTTACATGGATGGATTACTGAACAGGCCTACAAAGAGACTCCAATGAACTGCAAAAAAATGCAAAATGACCACAAGGAGATGCAAAACCACACGATGCAAAACGACTACAAAGAACAAGTCTTTTTTTTTGTCTGGTATCTTGCTCCTATGTAGAGGGGTGGTACATCTTCACATATCTGTGCCCAGGGGCCCATTTTTTCATAATCTGTCTGTGCCCACTTATTCCTCTACAAGGTCAAATGGGGGTGAGGGAAAAAAATGTCCCTATGCATTGGGCAGATGAAATAGAGGCACCTTTGTCAGGCCTACAGTTCATCAGTGGACTAAAATAGCTACACCATATTCATAACTTTGATTTCAAGTCCTTAATTCGCCTGACTAACATTTAAGGACAAAAGTGAATTAGCAAAAGTCATGTATAACCTAAGACCCATTTTCTATTT
Organism: Gadopsis marmoratus; assembly: GCA_036023855.1. Classification (NCBI taxonomy): domain Eukaryota; kingdom Metazoa; phylum Chordata; class Actinopteri; order Centrarchiformes; family Percichthyidae; genus Gadopsis; species Gadopsis marmoratus. Next base: position 57,248 of record JAVQJF010112352.1, read on the forward strand.
TGATGATGCTCTATTTTCCTGAGTAACATATTCTGTCACAAGTCAGTTGTCACTTCTGCAGTCTACTCTCAGGCCACACTCATTTCTCATACTGTGAGCAAGATGCATATGTAATTGACACTGTCTGCGGTTTCATGCTGAAATTCTGGGCTCTTGTTTTCTCCCGTCCAGACAGTTGCCATCTCGTCTCTCGTTCACTTTGGCTGTGAGAGGATGTAGCGTCTTCTGTCAGCTCCAGTGCCGCCTCGTTCCTGACACCCAACTGCTCTCTGTTCCCTTCACGATAAGGGAACTTGACTTGAGTCACGCGAGTCTTTTAGATGGACATAAACTGGATTTTTAACTTATCTTTATCTTCAACTGTCCCATTTGTACGCCCTTGGGTTGTATTAGTATTTCCCAAATCACTTACATGAAATGATGCACATTTAGATACAAAAACCTGACACGTTTTTATGAATTACCAAAGTCACTCTCCAATTAATTGTCACCGGTGCAGCTCCAAGCTATATATCTTGAAGACACCCAAATTAGATTTCTGGCTCCCTAGGTTCTGGCTTTGGGAGATAGTCATTCATTTTCACCAACATTGATTAAAATGCTTTAAGCAATTGAAGTACCTGAACTGAATGTGAATTCTGAAAATGAATGGTATGCCTTAATAGTAAGACTTGTTACTATTAAATATACAGTATAATACAAGCATATATTTAGAGTGTATTATTATTAGAAAGTGAGCGAGCAAGCTGTTCCAGGTTGCAATTATGGGTTAAGTCTCATAGCTGTGAGTCTTTTGGTCTGTATCAGCTTTTTTAATGTAACAAATGTAAATGTGTCCTTATTCTCGTATTCTCTTGCATTTGTTCTCTCTGGGCATGCGGGACAGTGGCCTATAGGTGTTGATCGGAAACAGAATGGGTGGTGTCAGTTGGCACGCCAACTCTGCAGGCCAGTTGATGGATGGGGAAGAGTTGCTGAGTGAGGTCCACCTCCTGTGCGGCAGCTACACCAAGCTACAAGGGTGACAAGCACTGCTGACTGCTGCCAGGGGACGTGAGAGGGAGGGAGAGATGCTGCACAGGGTGGCAGGAGGGTGAAGTGAGGAAGGCAGGAACAGAGAGCACAAATAAGAGGGATACAAAGGCAGGGAGAAAAATAAAGGACAGAGGGAGATGGATGTAGGGAGGAAAGGTCAAACATGAGAAAGAGATGGGGAGCTCGAAGGGGCTCCTCCAGCAAAATAAACCACCTCTGTATGACACAGTAATGTGTGAAATCTAATGGAAGAGATGGCAATGAAGAGAGACAAAAGAGATGAGTGCTGAGAGACTGAAACTGAATATTGTATCTGGCAGACGGTACCTATTTAAAAAGGGAGGATTTTGCAACCAGTGGGAAAGATGGCTTTTGTTTTCAGAGATAATTAAGGAATAGAGTTTGGCAGCTGTAAGTGTTTTAATCTGTACCCTGTGAAAGTGTGAATGCATCCCAGGTTGCACATCTAATGTGGAAAAGATGAAAACTTGTTCACAAGTTATAAATTTCTCCCACTGGGACAGTTAAAATGAACTCAGCTGGAAGGAGGTGCAGCTTGTTTTCCCCCAAAAAATCAGACTAGATTGTACCTTGTTAGCATTGCTCTCTTTAAACATGGCTCCAACACTCACTGCAACATCATCTGATGACATTTTAAAATACTGACATACTGCACAGAAAAGCTCATAATTATCATCATTTTAATTTGGTAGCGCCGCTCAAGGTTTTTCTAATCAACACTCTTTATTGTCATATTTCAGCACTATTTGTGAAAAAGATTTCACCAGTTCTTTTAAATGTCTTAGAGTCTGTCTTAGAGGAGACTGCACCACTTGTTTTTGAGTTATGTAGGAACAGGAATAAAGTGGCAGAACTGGTGGCTCAACTGTGGTGCAGAGGGAATATACTGTGCTATACACTACCTGCCTTTAAGAGTGAATATTATCATTATTTTCTTATTATGAACTTTGTGTGAACTGCCAGACATGTGACCTGAACCTGTTACACTGGAGGTAGCGGATTACTGCATCTTCCTCATGCCTTTTTATAAATTGTAGCTGTTTCTCTTAAGTGTTTAGCTTTCTCCTCAATCTGCCACTTTATGTCCCATCTCTGCCAACCAAAACGTCTTGTTCAGCATCCAGATACTTATTTCAAAGGGAAGGTGGCATCACTAAGCAAATGTTCTGGACCTGTTTCTGTACTCTTTCAACATCTGTTCTTCTATTCAGCAGAACTGCGGCATGAAACCTACTTTTATGTCCTTGCTCTGTCTCAGAATATCTTCAGCAAGAGTTCAACAAACCTGGCTTGATCATTAAAATTATTTATTTTAGTAAGTAATTCCGTCCATCTTTCTGTTTTGTCCACTCACTTAAAAAGAAAAAGAAGACACCTTTACTCCTTTTCTAAACAACAACAAAATCACAGAAGGGCTTTCGGAACACGTCTGTGTACCCATTAGGCTGCATGGCACACTAGGTTGACGTGTTGGAAACAGATTCACTTAAAAATTGACTCTTGTGACACTTGAGTGTGAGATGTAATAAACACATTTGCCCTTGCTAGAAATTGTGTTGGGATGCCAAGGACTCTTCCGTCTTATTGTCACAAGCGCTTGTGGACGGTGATTTAAAAGCAGCACAAGTTGACATGCTTTTACGGTCTGCTTTGGAAAAAGACAGCGATGATGGCTTTTCTTTCTTGGGGAATTCAGTGCCGTTGACATGACAGCTTGTGGGACACAACACAGACACACACAGACGTACACAAACAAGCACGCAAGTCTCACCCATAGACTTCTGACATGAAAGCCATAGATGCGTCTTGGCGGTAAGCTCTCACTTTGTAACATTTCTGTGTCCTTTACTATTGTTTTGTCAAAGTCAGAGTGTCACAGGTTGAAAACACCATTAAAAAAAATAGTATTTGAAGATTCTGTCCACTTTAATGGTGCAGAGCACATATACCATTTATTTTTTAAATGTTCCAATAATAGACTGCAGACTTACAAAAGCTAGCAGAATTTGGGTAGAAAATAATTTGCTCATATGTGCCATCTTTTCAGTTCAAATGTTATTCTTATTATTATCTGGAGCACTTTAAGTCGTTATCAAATTGTTGCCGAACCATTTTCCACCTACAACACTTCTCGACAGTAAGAGCTAATATCTCTTTTGTCTGGACCGTCTTAATTTCCTGTATCCAGTTCTTTTTCTTTTGCTTACTTTTTCCCATTTTTACACCATTTTTCAATTGATGCTCTGGTTTACTAAGATATGATATAAAATTTCCATAGCTATGAGGAATAATTAGATGAATCTACAAGGAAGCATTAGATTCCTAGCTTGTAGCTGTGCTAATTTTACATGGTTTCACATTTGTCAAAATATTCCATCCAGCACAGTGGTGTCTTGGCACCTGGACTTCCCCTCTCCCTTAGACGGATTAAAGCTGGCCATGACCTGGATGTGTTTATCCCAGCATGACTCATTAACCTGACACAGAGAGCATGATGTTGGTGCAGGGGAGCGTAGTGCTGGCACAAACAACATCCCTTGCTTTCATGCGCTCACACAGAAAAGGATGCCCAAACACGTGCACACCTTCACTGTGTCACCCCTCATTCCTTCCTCAGATCCATCACTGCCAGTTCTGTCTACACCCCCTCCGTTAGTGCTAATGAGGGAGGCCAGGAATAATTACAAAGCTCCAAAAGAACTTTTCAGCCTGAATGTTTTTCTTAAAGCCATAGAAAAACACTCTTGCAGCCACCCAGGAGATTCAAATAGACTGGCCCAGAATAAAAATGAAGGCCGCGGTGTGTTATCGGTTGAGTGGCATCATTTGGAATCTGAGGCTGGTGTATGGAGGTGAAATAAACAAAGCAACATATTAGGGATGGCCAGTACTTAGCAGGGGCACGCATGCAGGTAAGAGGACACAGTATGAGGCATTATATAAAATCAAGGTTATCTGTACTGTATAAACAGACAATGGGTGCAGTCTGGGAAACCAAACCTTCGCAACAATGTGTGGACATTTGCCCGTGTTCAAAGAAGAACTCACATTACATTAAATATGGTGCCATTTGCTATCTCCATCATGGTTATCTTTTTCTTTTTGATGAGTGAAATAGTCAGTAGTAATCTATAACAAAATGATATGCTTATTTTAATTCCAATACAATAGCCTAAGTAAGTTATTCAACTGTAAAATCTAACACATTGTTGGTCAACTATATATACATACGCGGGACTGGTGCGTGTGCTTCATAGTAACAATCATGCACTAATAGCGTGAACTGGGGTGTGTCTAACTACCTTACGCCACTGTGCATATGCACATACATTACACACATATTAAATCATGTTCAAACATCAACTAGTCCATCAGTGTATGGTGGGCACTGGTTACTGGGATGGAGTCATCAGAGCGCTGTAACCTCAGTGGTCATCTGTTCCAAGGCCAGAGGTGAAGAGGTGTGTGGAGTTTATCTCGCTTAACGTCCCTCCTGGCTTAACGGTCCCACCTCTGGACCCCTGTCCTCTCCCTCTGACCCTCACTGCTGCTCCGCTATTCCATTTTCCTCCCAATAACAGTGTGACAAATTGAGCCTGCCAGAAAACAATCTGTCATTGTCCTACATCTCATCCTCCTCTGCCCTCTGTTCTCTCCTCTTCTCTCACTTTCCCCTTCTGTCCCTGTTATAGGACATACCCTCTTTTCCTCTTTGTATTTTTCCCCCATCTTAATGGTTTCATGTTTCTCTCTACATGGGCACTTTATCTTTCTGCCCTTGCTCCCCCCCCACCCATAACCTCATCTCCTTTTGTTTCCTCTCTTATTGCACTGTATACTTTTGTCCATGTCTCCATTTCTCTTCCTCTGTTCATTTCGCCTCACCCTCTCTGCAAACTTGTTTTGTTCTGTAATATTCTCTCTTTATTTGTTCTGTCATCTCTCTGTTTGTGTTAAAGTTGGATGCATTATGGTATGGATTCATACACTCTACTATCAGTTGCCTTTATTCCGTTGCGGTAAATGAGTAACATGGAGATAGTCACAGTAATGTATACAATACAAACAATAACATACCCAAATATCTGTAGCGGATGTGTTGTTATGTAAGTGTCTTTTTGTAGCCCTTGTATACTTAAACAAATAATTTATATTCCCATCCCTGGCTTGAGGCAAAAGAGTTTAGTTGGTGCGACTACATTCAGCAACCCTATGTGATTTTTCTCCATAATAAGTCTTATTAACACGGAGCTTGGAAACTGTAATGCACACAGAGGAAACATTAATTGCTTTGCCTGATGAATAAATGGCACAATTTGACAGGTGATTAATAGATGGCTCCCTCTGTGTCCATGATCAATGAGTGGTACCTCCAGGGAGCTGGTGAGAAACTCGGCAACGTTCTGTGGCCGTGAGTTTGAAATATACACAATGTGTTCGCCTATGTGCATACAATACACTTTGTAACCTAAGTAGTTTACGCCAACAAAATATGAATAAAACCACCTCTTCAGGTACATATTTCATGGCGGAATAATCAAGAGAAATGGTTGTATATCCACACTCTGGTATTAAAATTGAAACCGGGGCAGTTGGCAAGCTCTTTACTTGATGGATTGTTATTACTAAGTATGAATCATCTGCTGAAGTTAAAGAGCTTTTCATAAATAATTTGCCTTTTCAGAATTAAAACTGTGGTGTATTTGAGGTGATGGCTTCTCCCATCACATTAATCAATGTCAGGGGAGTTTTTAAAATGTGGGAAAGGGTCTTCAAAGGGTAAATAACTTGAACATTGTGTTACTGATGGTGATGGTGGTGGCTGTAAGGGCGATTATCATGACGAACGTGATAAACAACATTACAGTATTGGCACCACTGCCCCATGTTTAATAGCTTCCATAGCCTCTATGATCACTCTAACTTTGTCCTTTATGCATCTGCTCAGTAAGAAAATGTTTAAAGCAGTCAGGTGCATAGAGACAAAAGCCTTCTCAGTTTATGTATTTCAGTGGCAGCACCCAAAGTCTTGACAGAGGGTGATACACTTTGATTGATGTTTGCGATTATGAGTCATGCTTAGCATTATTGAAACAGTAAACCTCTTGGGCAATTTTTATTTCTTCAGGAGGGAAAATGGTTAATCTCGTAAAAGGCACCGGGTGAAGTCAATCTCATTTATCTGGTGACCTCTAGGGTTGTACATGAGTGTCAGAAGTCCTTTAAATAGCAGAGCTGCTCTCTCAGAGCCTGTTGTTCTCTTTTTGTTTCAGTAAGTCAGCCAACAGTAGAATCAGAGCACAAAGTCCAGCTGGTTAGAACGTGTTAAGTGCACTCTTATTAATTGTTGTTTTTTGTGCTGTAGAGACATTCGAGCCATTTCCAAGCTTGTGCAAAACACTTGTGTAGTTCCTATTCTTGCTAAATTGCAAGAGTCAAAACCACAGTTACTTTGTCTGTATATGTTAATAGCTTTATCACTCTGTATATTTGCCTTCCTGCAGCAGAGTATGAGATGCAATTATACCAAAACCCTACAATATTGTCGGAAAGTTCTGTCTCTGTGAAATTGTTGCTGTGGGCTCAGGATTATTGCCCAATTCCCAAGTGGCAGACTCAAAATACAGTAAGAGTTATAAGGGTAATTGCAAAGCCAACCACTTGGAAAACAAGTACTGTATCGGTACCCAGCACACAGCCTATCACAGTCTGAAAGCTCTGAAGAAAATGTTCAATTAAAGTACAGCCCCTGTGGAAAGAATATAAATATAAACTCCAGTTCAGGTATACTGTTGCACTTTCTTGCCTGTTTTACGTGCTTACTTTTTCCTTTCCTCATTTAGCTCTTACACAAATATGCATGAGTCAGTGTTCAACATGTGCACATGCATATTCATATGTTTCTTTGATGTCGTGAGTCTGTGTTAACACCCACATTTGAAAGCTATAGCCATATACTGTATCTCATGTATGTGTACCTACTGTACGTGAAGATATGTAATAATGTGCAGTTTATAAAAGTGAGAGTTTCCAAAAATATATATTCTGGGGCAGCATAAATTACTTTATGTAGGTATTTTTCTGTTTCTCATGTGTCAGTCAGTTTGCGTCTTTGGGAAGTTACTAGAACAGCTTGATATTATTGCAGCTGTTTCTGATTTGTTTGTTTGCCTCCGGTTTGTTGGTTATGACGGAAATAAGTAAGCAAGAAACTATTCCTGTTTACTTTAATGTAGAACAGCACTCACAGTGAGTAGTTTGCAGTAACATGTCATTTGATTGACTATTAAATTTTTATAGCTTACAAAGGAATATAGATTCACACACACCCGCAACCATGGGTATTCATCATAATCATTCAATTAAGTTATATGTGCAAAAGGTCATGAACACTTCAGTACAGAAACCTGCTGTTCTGTGAAGAGAGAGTCTGTGGAAGTTTCATTTCATAATTTTCATCAGTGGATTTACTTTGCATTGGGAGCATTGACTGAAATCCTTAACTGATTTTGATGTAAAAACCCAAACAAAGCACGGGAGAGAATCACTGTAAATGCTAATGTGTAAATGAGCACAAGCGACATCTTTTGAACTCGGAATTCGCACTCTGTCAAGGATGTTGCTTCATTCACTATGGCAACACTTACCCGCAATCTTGAATTTTATTTAAGCATATTTCACAGCTGAAATATTTACGTTATCATGCCAACAAGCCTTCCATCAAATTACAATTTGAACCATGTTAGAAATGTATTACATGAATCTGTGAATCCACATTTTGTTTTTTTTGTTTGCTTCTCCCTCCATCCATCTGCCCTTCTAAACTCTTGTTCACTTTTCTCCAAAGGGGGATGCCTAAAGCTTTTCCTTAAGCGCTCTCACTTCTTTTCTCTATCACTATGTTTCAGCACAAGCAAGCATGCAGGCGCACACACACTGGCACAACATAACAGGTCACTGTGGTTCTACATTCAACCCCGGGCATTGTGACTTGGGATGTGATTTTTACCCCAGGCAGAAACTAAAGAGTTCAGAGGTCTCCCAGACTTGCCAGAAAATAGGCATTTGCTGTCTCATTATAGTAATAATCAGGACACCCCCACAGAGCACAAAATAAAATCATAGTTACAACAGAGAGGTGCTGAAAAGTAATTATTATCCAAAACTACACAGACTGGGTGGCATTTACAAACTGCAGAATAAAAGCAAAGGTTTTCCTGACCTTTCTACTTTCCAGAAGAGTTGCCACGTACCTGCTGCACTCAGCTGAAAACTCCAATGCGTTTTGAAATCCAAAGGTTTTGACAAGTATGAATTCTGCCTTACATGCCCATCTTTATTTGTCTCTCTTTGACTTTCTTTCTTTCACAGTATATATTGACCTAATAGTCTGCTTTGTCCCTGTTTGCATAATTTACATCCTAGACTGGCTCAAATACCCACCTAATATTAAGTCCTCTGTTGCTCTTTTGTTGATTCAAACACATTTTAGATACAGTATGAAAAGAGGATATTAGTGGCTTTGTTTGATGTATGCATTTTGTGTAATTATTTCCATCCAATTAAAGTGGACCTAATTCCAATGCCTTTGGAGATAACTGTCACAATGTTATATTAGAACATCTTTATAAGTGGCACTTGAGACTTTTCTATTACAGCTAAGCCAAGGGTTTTACATAATGTACCTTTTTTTCATATTGCTTTATAAGCATTTGTAAGTTGACATTAGTATAAATGCGCTGAAATACATGCTGCAAAACAAAGCAAAAAACATTAAATGAATAAAGAATGCATTGAGGGAATGAAGTGCGGCATCATCTGAGTGTTAAACGGAATGTGACGAAAACATTGAAAGATGCTGCAGATACTTATTAATCACAATTTATAGTATGCTCCCCCAGCGTAGAGAGGGCCAGTGAAGCACACCACTAAGCCTGATGAGAGACGCCTCAGAGGGGAAGGGTTACGGTTGTGCTGTGGGGCATCAGGGTGTGTGTCAGGGAGCATAGATAGATGGAGAAGAGGTAGTCTTCTGTCCGGGATGCCCTGTAGAATCTCCTCCAGATCCTCTTTTCAAGCAGGCCTTTGCAGCCCTCTATTCAAAAAGCAGTAATTGCATCATTTTTCAAGCCCCTTGCCTCTGTCTGACTGTGATGTTGGCCCCATTAATCAAACTAATGGAGAAGTAAGTGATTTCAAAATATAGGCTTTGATCATGCACCTTCTATCCTCTCCCACAACGCCGCCTTCTCCTCCACTTTGGGGACCCCTCTCCTCCCATCCTCCCACATCTTTCTTTTCTTTTTGAATGGAACATGTATTTTTCTCTTTTAGGCCTATGTTAATGTATGTAAGAGCTTCTGCACATTCTGCCGTGGCTCTCTGGCTTGATTAGACTTGATTTCCAGTATAGCAGCGCACCAAACCTTGTATATGAGGTTGTGGGAAATGGTCACTCTAAAATCATTGTGGCCTATTAACGGGCAGTATGTCCCAAAGAAACACAGTTCAGACACATTTATTGATCTTGATGAGACAGATTAAATTAACGTGCCCCTCAGGTGTATTGAAAAGCTTGCCAGCTATAAAGTAGCAAAACCATAACATGAGGCCACTATCGGAGCACACTGGCAAAATAGATTCCTTCCAAGCAAGGCGTATCTTTGCTACAACCACAGTGGTCTTGGGGAATACAAAAAAGTAAGCACAAATGCTTTATTTACAGAACATTTGACTAATATATTGTCTATACAACTGCAGCCCATTCAGACTTGCTCTAATTGCCCCAGAGGGTTGTTTACTGGGAATGACCATCTATAAAGACTCTATAAAAGCCTTGAACAAGTGTCATACATGCCAGTATATATGCTCTCCTCAGCCCATTGTTGCAAACACGATGCTGATTAAGCAAACGGTACCAAAAACATTTCACAAAACACAAAACATACCGCTTAACAATATCTCTCAGCATTGTTAGGAGATGTAGTTGGCAAAGTGCCATCGCCGCCTCCTCCTCCTCTCTTTTTCTCCGCAGCCTCCCTGGCTGTCAGGGCTGTTTGGAATTAGCATTATGTCAAAACTTAAACTTTCACACACCCAATCTCCACAACACATCTTTTTGCAATGGTGTTCTGAGAAGACATGTCTCACCCTGTGCAGGAATAATTAGGATAAGATTCACATTCATCTTTGGCCCAGCTAACCTCCTACCGTTACCTCTACTGCTCCCTCTTTTTCATATTTCTTTTTTATTTGCCTGCCCGTTTTTCTTTTTTCCACGTGTACCCAATCAGGGAGAGTTCAGTGAATAGAGCCCGGCCTGTAATACTCACCAGCACGGAGAAGTCCTCGATTTCTCAGAAGAGGAGGGAAACGGCATCAAAACAAGACCAATCAGGCACATCGCTGTGATTTATAAAATAACTCTATTTAGTGATGGGGGGTTTTTAAGAGTAAACAAAGCATTAACACCATGTACCTGATGTACCTGTTTCTCGTTTGTTATGGCGTCTGTTCCTGAATCATCATCTTTTTAGTCTCAGCCTGTGTTCTCAGGCTTTTCACTTCAAAATATCCTTGAGATTAGAGGCAGAGGGAGCTCACACCTTTATATTGGTAGAAAGGCTGTCACAAGCCAAAGTGTTTCAGAGCACCTTTTATTCAATGGACATCTGACTATTATTAGGTTTTTCAGGATGAATGGTCTTTTTCGGGAGCTCCTTGCCTCTTACTCACACACATCTGTACACATACACAGTGTCATACCAGTAGCCACTGAGCACTATTAGAAGTACCATTCTTAATAGTACCAGAAGAATAGTTCATGATGGATATGGTAGTATTCAGAGCACCTTGCAAAAGCCACACCTGGTGTTTTCCACACATCAGTGGCAGTAAGGTGGATATCTGCACTGGTGGACACCACTTATTTTCAAGTGTTTATGTTCCAGAAAAGCAGCAATCTCACTCAGGCAACAGCACGTCTTCTTCTGTCATCTTGTCCGTCACAGTTAAATATTTCAGAAATATTACTAATCCGTGCTTTCACTATTTTGTTTATCTTACAAATTTACATACCAACTGGACCCACAAAAAGCTGTTTTAGAAGCATTTCAGCTTTGTACTTTTGAAGAAATTGCAGTACTTCTTACCCACATGTTCTGTATTTCCCTGAGGCAGGTCACTGCAAGTAATTGGAAGGGGGAAAAAAAGAAAGAATTGTAAAAAAGAAGGAAAAAAAGCAATAAGTGGCGTAGATGATGTGCCTGCCTCTTGTAATAAACATCCTGACAATTCATATCTTAATACCACCTTCATTTTTTTCAGGTTTGTCACCTCACCTTTCTTTTAACTCTGCGTCCCTGACCGCGTCATGCGAGTAGTGACTTTGAGGCAGTTTCAGCAGTATGAGAGTGTAATCGTGTACCCTCAAGCAGAGATTATAGCATTGTGTGTCTGGTTGTTCTTATCTGGTGGGCAGTACCTCCTTATAGGCAATGTGAGAAACAAGTCCACAGCATATGAAGTGACTGAGAGGCTTCGAGAGCCATGGGTGTTGTTTAAGGACGCTGCATTGTAGTGATCATAGTGGTCTTTAGTGAGAGGGCTATATAACTACCAAGAGGTTTATTTCATGGCTATACAAAATGGAGCAATTAGGTCTCAGATACCCAATATATCAGCTTTTATGTAGAACAAAACAGGTGAAAATGTCACTTCCCTCTATTTACTTAAGACCCTCTACACAAAACAGTTTCAGGAAGTTTGAATAAAAGAGTTGAGAGATCTCTTTCTGTGCTTGCTTTGTAAGAAGCTACCTAACATTGACTAAAGGGACAGCTTAATTATTTATATGTTTCCAAATTGAAATCACTTACCTCTCTCATAAGATGTATTTTCCGGGTGTGAAGTTCAGTGTGAAAAAGAAAGTTCTGTGACTCACTGTTTGAAGCTAATGGCCTTGGAATAGTAGGACATGCTTTCATGGAAAACAATTATTGTATTCACTCACCTGAAATCACTTGACTAATGTTGGTTAATGGCAGCATGCATTATTTAGTTGTATTTGAATAGCAATCTTTTGCTTATCTATTGTCTTTGCTTGGATCCAGTCCCATAAATTAGATAGACTATTAAATAGACTTGACAAATGTATTTTCGGTGAACTTACAGGTCTTGCCAGGCATCTTTGCTGTCATGTTTGTGCTCTGGAACATTAACGTTCTGTGTAATACTGTCCTCTCCTTTTACACTGTGTTAAAATATCATTCGTAATGTGATGCTACATGTGTGTTTGTGTTGTGTAAATATAAAATAAGCTTGTATCTTACAGAGTGTTCCTTTTCACAGTACATTGACTATATATGCTTGTCCTTGTGTTGTAACCGTAGTCACAGGTGAACAAAATAACTTTTGGTGAGGTAATAAGTTTCTTCTCTGTTAATTATCCTGGTTTATTACACCCATCAGCTGTGCAATAAAAATTCTATTGCAAATATCATCAAAGATCCACAACATAAATTTCCCCCAGGTGAAGTGGTTTAGTTTATGTTCAGTGCTCCCCCAAGGACACCCTGCAAAAACGCAAAGTAATTCATCTTCTGCTAAGATGTATTGTGCAAGAAGTGTGCTTTGGGGTCTTGCTAAAATGCTAACTAAGTTTGAATGTTCGTACAAACTCTGTACAAAGTATTGCCACATGTTTGTTGAATAACTATATTTTTCATTAAATATATAATGATTGTTGTCTGAACCATCAAATGGTTTAGCTATATAGCTGGATATCTGTCAAAGATGTCTGATTATGAGAATGTTTAATATTTTGGAATTGCACATGTTGCCAGGGCTTGAGATTCCTGCATACAACAGATTGTAATTCTGTAAACTGAATGACTTCTATTTTGATGGTTGTTTTCAAAAGGGAGGAATTATTTTGGCTGCATTATGCAAAGAGAAAAAAAAAAGTAATGCTTTGAATATACTTTATAGAATTGGTTGGAGAGAAAGAATTTTCATTTAATAACATCAGAGGGATGTGACTGGATTCAGTGCAAGTTTATTTATTTACATACCCTCTCAAGTGTGACTCAAAGTACTTGTTAGTGTGGTGGGTTAAATCCATGATAAAGCCATGTCCATCGCACTGTTTGAAAAATAGGAACTGTTCCAAAACCCTTGCCAGATTCCTACGGCCTTACTGAAGGCCTGCATTCAGGAGGCTCCTCAGCCTGCTACAGTATTCAGAAAATGTCACACCTAGTTTTAATCCTCAGAAATCCCCCTCACAACATTATAGTTCACAATATGTGCAACAATCCGCAGACAGAATATGCCACAGGGACGGTTGAAGAGTAGCCACCACATATTTACTGAAGACGCCAATAATACAGATGTTATAGCACAATGCTTCATCTGGTAAGCAGGTCTTTCTAGAAAAGAAAATACACCGTCATTCATTTTGTCAAGTTAGTTACGTACAAGTTTCACTTTCCAATTTTTGACAATTAGGTTTACATGGAGTAGAGAAATTGTGATGCAACTGCTAAAAACATCTTTTTTTATATATATATATTGTGCTCATTGTTAAATATTACAATTTATTGCAAATGTAGTAGTTAAAGTGTACCTTTAATACATGTATATACAAACCAAAAACACTGTATTGCAGTGAGGCTCCATATAATGAGACTTATGTGCCAACTGGTGAGTCTCCTAGTGGGGACATTAGCCATTCCACTCATGGCTATAGCGTAAGCCTGTGGGAAGCTAATACATGCAGATAAAAGCTAGCGGCCTTACAACCATGGTGATTTGATTGTAATGCGACACACGTGTGCCATCTTCTTGGCAGGGCCACCTGGTACTGACTACTGGCAGCGGAAGGTCAAAGGAAATTTGTTCAGGTGTTGGATTATTACTGATCAGTAACCTCACTGACTTTTCTCTTGTCTTCATCAGTACATAGTAAGATGGTGGTGTGAAATCACACTCTAAGTAGCCCATACATTTATGGTTTGCATACATTTTTCATATGTGCTTGTGTAAAGGGTATGTCCATTTGAATGACAGGTGCAGTTGGCACCTACAGTACATGTTCAATGCTGTTTCGATGGAGCAGATTAAGTGGCCTGAAGGTGTGTTTCCACAGCAACAGTGGCAAGGCTGGGTTCAGAGGGACTATTGTGAATATTTTATGACAGACCTCATTACTCCTTGCTGGCTTCTTTGTGAGTTCCTCACACTGAAAGAACACGGAAGGTGTGACAGTTACCGAAACCTTTTCATTGTCCACCCTCTTCAAATTATGGCCAAATACCAAGACTCTGTTAAAGGCACCCACTTCAAACCAACAGAAGCCTTTGGTTGCTAAGCACACAAACCTGACCTTTAAACTACGGTGTATTGCCTCAAATAGGGACAAATCCGTTGTCATTGAACTCGCACACTGAGTGAGAGCAAGAGAGGGAAGGAGGTAAACAACACTGACAAGAAAATGTAACAGTGAGTGCGTGAATGTACTCACGATGGATTCTCGGGCAGATACCAAAATCACTAACTGATACAATGCACTGCGATTCAAAATCAATTCAATTCAGCCACAAAGGTTTCAAATTCATTTTAACCTTTTTTTCATCATAAATATGTGACTAAAATAAATCAGTCCTCAATTGTTATTTCATATGCTGAATCATTCAAATTACCCAGTGACACTGGAAATCTTTTTAGTTTAGTAGTTCAGTTTCAGTTCTCAAATGCTGCAGCCTGAGCATTGTTTACCTGTGTAAGTGTCATATTTCTGAATTTAGTATTTTCAGTAATGCTGTTTGGGCGCATGTCTCTGTAAATCAAACAGTACATGACTGCAGGAACCAGGAGGCCAGTTAGAATTAGCATTACTGCTAATGCTTTCCTCCTGTTGACTGCTCTGTTTGAAGAACCTCTGGCTTATTTTATGATACAAATGCACGTCTGATGTTGTGATTGCATGGTAGTCTGACATTTCTTATGGTGTGGGAATGTTACGGCTGTCCTGAAGCAGGTTTGTGATTTGGAGATATTGATTAATCTTTACACCGTTGGTGGATTTAGATTTAGATACTGTAGATGGGTAGATACAGTCTCAGATAGAGGGGTAGGTAGATCGGCAGACTGATAGATGCACTGAGCGATTACGATTGATAGAATGAAACTCCTACATTTTTAATGAGTACATCTTGCATATCTCTGTTGATTTTATAGTAATCAAAACTGTAAGCATAAATTGTGTATTTTTGTAGAACCAAATCAAGTGTAATTCAGTGATAATTTTTTTTCCAGCTGGAAGAAAGGGCGCTTATTCTTTCTACATGGTGATACTGTAGACACTTGTTTTGAAGACATATTGAATTTAGATCATTATCCATGCTGTAAGCTGCAGGGTGGGGATTTGCTTCACTTGCAAGATCTCTATGCTGCAAATGAGAAAGTTGTGATTATTAGACAAACAATGTTTTTATGGGCGCGTGTGTGTGTGACAGGGATTTTATCATTTTATTTAAATTATTTTTGTGTTTGGTGCTAGACTCATCCTAAATGTGTGAGTTTTATTCCATCTCAGGTGAAAATGCCACAGTTGAAATACGTACAGTAGCTGTTGTGATGTAAAGCTCCTGTAGCTCATATTAGAAGATCTTACGGTAATTATCACAAAGAATAAATGTTATCAGCAATTCGAGTACAACACCTCTCTAAAAGGCTATCAACAAAAATGTGTGATAACCTTCATGAAGGTAGGACTTATAGCAGGTCTGTAATTAGACTGAATTAGGTTTATCTAGGTCTACCTATTAAACTGGAAATTGAATGTACAATGCAAATCGGATTTGCTTTCAAACATTTAAAACAGGATTTCTTTGCTGCAACAAATAATTGTATTGACTGAGTTTCCACTGAAGCGCGCTCATCTTTTCACGTTCAAGAGATTCATCCTCAGTCATTTGAGGCCTGCCCAAACCTCCCCCCACCTATTTTCACATCCTTCTTACCACATTTCCTCTCAATCCCTTTTCGGCTGTCACGGATTTGAATTGGAATTGGCATTCTCTGGCTGCCTATGTGGCATTGCTACTGTATAAGAACATGCCTGGGGTACTGTGCCTCTCTGATTAGAGATCTTAGGCTTTGGCTGTATCAACAGTATAGAATATTCCTCAGATGTCACTCCAGGCTCTTGTCTATGCCTCCTTCTCCTCCTCTCATTGCTCTCCAGAGTTTCACTGTTACATCATCTCCTGAAGTGAATGGAAAGAAGGAAAACACACAAAGCAGAAATTACTCTGCCTGGATGTCGATAACATTTAAGGTCTCAAATGGATTTTTGGGCATTGGTGTGATACATTTTGAGCAACAGGGAAAACCATTGCTGAGATCAACTAAAACAGGACGATTAGGAAAGGGCTGATTAGTTAAAATAATGTAGGAATTGCATGGAGGCACAGGGAGCTTTTGTATTTAAGAGGTGCAAGTTCTGAATCGTAATGGGGAACTCCCTTAAGTACTGTATGTTTTGTGATGTTTCTGAGGTCTCAGCATTCAGGCTCTTTTCGATTAAAAAAAAACCTTTAAGGTTTGAATGAAGAACCACCTGAACTATGAGTCACTCATGCTTCGAATGTAAAATCTCAGAACATTGTTCTGTTGTATACGGTATTAATTCCCATGAGATTCACTATAGTAGTCGTTCTCACCTTCTGATCTCTCTTATTTTGATGTTGGTCAAAATGGCAACAATGACTTTACAAAGAAAGACCTCATGGTGCTCACCTATATATTCAGCACAACGTTTAGTCTGTTACAGCAGCTCTCAAACAGTATGTCACCACAATCATGTGTTTGTCACATCCACACAACATCGAGGTTAAATAGCAGCTCACAAACATCATTTAGCTTAACAAGGCTTTATATATTGAGTGTCTAAAGTTGTCAGTGTTCATTTGAGCTGTGAACTGGGGCTGAACCGCTCAAGTGGATGGTTCTGTTGTGCCCAGGGCTTCAACAAAACATTGCATCCCAGCTGGTACACATTAACTAACCCACAGTCCAGTTCTTGACTTTGTTTTTACCATTATGGCATCTGACAGATTTTGTCTGGGACAATGAATGCAGCTCGAAGAGCTGTCGTCTCTCTTGAATGTCAAGGTTATTCTTCAAGGCAGACAATAGTTCTCATTGTCAGATTTTATATGGGACCGGAGAGACATTATCATAATTAGAATTAATGGATTACTCACACATGAAAGGATTTTGCTGATATTTTCTCATCATACAGATTACAGGAAGCCCTTAGTGATCTTTTGCTTTTTAACTTAATGGTTTATGGCCAATTGTTGTGCCAGTGGGGTCACAGCTCCACAGGCCTTGTTTTACTGACGAAAGAATGGTTCATGTTATTTTATCTTGTCAAAGCATACTGTCCTATTGAGTTATTCATGGATGGTTCATTCATGGAAGTGTTAATGTAATTATCCATGTGAAAAAATCTGACTTGCCAAAAGAATGCAAAAGGATGTTTTTCCTTGGCGTATTAGGAGATGGAAAACTACTACTGACATAGTAAAACTCAAACATTGTAATACAATTTTATTTATTAATGTTTTAAGAAAATG
The DNA here is from genome assembly GCA_036023855.1 of Gadopsis marmoratus. Taxonomy (NCBI): domain Eukaryota; kingdom Metazoa; phylum Chordata; class Actinopteri; order Centrarchiformes; family Percichthyidae; genus Gadopsis; species Gadopsis marmoratus. Next base: position 74,947 of record JAVQJF010112352.1, read on the forward strand.
TTCATTTTACCAAAATAACACTGTTCAGTGGAACAAAGACCGTTCACTTGAATCTATCTGCTTCTGGTCACCTTTTGCCTAAAGTGGGCCCTATGGCTCTACCTCGAGCACTGTAGCCTTTGCTCCACACACGTACTCACAAGTACAAGCCCTCCAGTGTTATGTTGTGCCTGATGGTTGGGCAACAGTAGTGAAATATTTCCTGTCTTCTCTACCTTTACCACATTTGGAATGTCCCTTGCAGTTTGATAATTGCCTAGATGAATACAATATCAACTACTGTACCAACATTGTGAATGTGGATCACATAGACATTCTGATGGTTGAAGTGGAAAAGATCTCTACTGTACGCCAGTTGTGAGTTGTGTCTTTATGGACAAATTTGAAATGTGGCAGGTTTCCTGTACTATAATTATACTGATCTGATTTGTACACTGATCTGCACCGTCTTGATCTGAATATGGCTTAATTCAGCTGAATGGTTTCACCAGCAATAAACATGCCCTGAAATACAACACTGAAATGAACTATTTTGTCAATGCAACAATAAATGTTGCTGACAAATCTTGTTGTCAAGTGTATTAAGGGACTAGGTGGTGGTCCCCATGATACATGTTCCTGCCCTTTTACTACATAAATCTTCAGCAGGTCGCTAAATCCAGCATCGCTCTGGTGTTTCGTAGCATCCATTGATAATTCCTATCCATTTATATTTCAGTGCAATCTTTGAAGGTATATGGCAACCTCTCTTTCATTTTAAGTGTGAGACATGGCATTTCAACTGTGGAGATAAATATTGCTTTTGCAGTGGTATGGTCATTTTGCAGTTTGATGAGCTCAATCTGGAAATCAGAGGAGCATTAAAATCAAATCATGACTCTTCCAAGGTTAGAAGATCGATTGGCAGCTTTTGGTGCTGTGCTCTCCACCAGCTATTATTGATGAACATAGTGTTGTTGAGTAAAAATGCAGCAGGGTTCTGTCGGTTATATGTTGAGACATCAGTCTTCATTGCCTTGTGTGAAATGGATTGATTTAGACACTAATGATAGCAGTTTGCAGGAGAGGACATGCACTGAGACACTAAGCATGAAAGATGTCAAATGTGTGCAGTATCGTGACAGACAGAGGAACTCCATAATGAGATGGACTGTAATTCGGGGTTATTTTCACCTGTACTGAGAGGTTTTAGTTTACACAGTGCATTTACATACACTTCAGTAACCGGATTACAGTCTGTTTTGTCCGTTACCTGATTTCTGTAATTGGGGTACAGAAACCTGATTTTCTGACCTGAAAAAGTAGATTTCTTTGCCACTTCTACATGAAACCAGGTTTATGTATTTGCCTGGCAAATACCTCATATAGGGAAAGTATCTGACTGCAGAGTGGAGGGATTGAAAGGAGAGAGTATTATGCAAGGTGCATCCTTGCATTCAAATATTTCCGTTCAATGTCTGACTGGAACCGGGACTCACAAAGTAAGCCATTATATAGTATGTCTCAATAATGTTTCCACCACTGAACATTTGTAAAATTCAAACAACAGAAGCAGAGTAGAGATTGTCCGGCACAACTTCACCTACTTCCAAGATGCACGAGGAAGGGAAAAAGTATGAAGAGTCAAAATTCCTGCAACACTTGTACTATAAAGACCAACTTTATAGTCTGACCACTGTGCTTCGTCATCATCACTGGATGACCCTTATGAAGGCCAATCAGAAACGCGTTGGTCTGAAAATAAAGATGTTATTTAAACTACAAGCGGTACTGCAGTTTTGACCTTGTCGCACTTTAAAGAAAAGCTGTGCACTCCCACTACAGTCTGTCCTCTCAATGAATAAATATTGTTCCAAAATATATACCAAAAATGGTGACCATATTTTACTCAGATAAGGTAAAACATTTTCAAACTGTTGGTCAGCTGTAAACAGGTCCGTCGTCTGAGCCTTAACACTTCATTACGCACCCTATTTGTCAGTATTTGGCCAATTTATTTTTCGCCAGAGTTGACCCTCTAAGTGCCACAGAATCTGACAGGTTACAGATTTATATCCAACACTGGCACCAATACCTGTGGGGTTCACATATTCTATGTCACTCAAAGTGTATTTTACAGCTAATGAAGCACCATGGCAGTGGGCATAATATGTGCATCTGTATTCCATGCTTCATTCTCTCATCCAGTGTGAAAATATTCAGCTGGTACATAGCAGGTGTGCTCAGCATAGCATAATTTACAATGGCTGGTTTGTCCAATATGCTCCAGGCAATATGATTTTGATGCATCCCATTATGTTTTTCCTCCCCTGACCCATCGGACCAGCACCCTCTCTGTGTTCTAGGATGTCTTGACTGGCAAATGAATCTTCAGAGATACCTGAGGGGTGACTGATTTGGACTATTGTAAGATCTCAATGAATGGCACACAAGGGTCCTAAAATGTCCTTCTCTCTTTTGTCATTTTATTTATTTTTTTATTTTTTTATCACTGCAGGCTGTGGAAACCAACCTGGCATCCAAGGACAGTCACTGGGTCTATGCCAATGAGGTGAGGCCAAACACAAACACACTTACATGCACCTGAGTGAATTTAAACATTAGTGTAAACCTCTGTGAGCACACAGTCTCATATACTGCCAAGGCACACATGAAAACCTGTAACACCGTCACTCTGCAAACTTTCATATTCACTTAGATTAGCAGCACATGTTTGGTTTTTATTTTGTCTTGGCTGCCTGAGAGACTGGGCCTTTTATTTGATATTTCTGTCCCTTTAGCTGTTGATGTTAGTGTGTCTTTTATATGTACCAGTGCGACTGTCTGAGTTTGACCTAAATGGTCTTCTAAAGTGGCTGTAACAGCACAAATTTCAGGTGCACTTGTGAATACAGAACAGTGGACTCTGACTTTAGCTTTAGTGCCTCAGCGCTGCATTTCCATTGATTCAAAGTGATTTCAAGATAAGGCAGGAGACACAGGATTGGCCCGATACTAAACGCAGTGGATGAAAGACATTAGATAAAAGGTTGCTCCCAGCTGATTTACCTGGAATATTAGCATCGCCTAATAGGAGCTCTCTGTCTAACACGCACATACATTAATGTCCATGTACTTTAATGAAATGTCATCTCCTCAGTTATACAAACATCTGAACCCGTGTTCAAGATCCAAAACATGATACATATCCATAATTCATAGAGAAAGATTAATGTCTGTGTGCACCCCAGATAGCCTATGTCATTAAAGCAACTTTCATAGAAATGTTCAGAAAGTGTATTTCAAGTCAAGTCAATTTTATTTATAAATTCCAAAATCACAAATTAACCTCAAGGGACTTTGCAATCTGTACAGCATACATATCCTTACTCCCTTGATTCAGATAAGGAAAAACGTCCCGACAAAACCCTTTTAATGGGATCCGTCTTCCAGGATGGACGTGCAACAGATGTTGTATGTATGGAACAGACCAACATAGTAAAACAAACGTATGGACAATCAGGATGACAAAATTATAGATTGATTGTAAAAAAATATATGAGGAATATGTTGTGAATAATAGTTTTGGGACAAAATCAGAATTTGCTACCGTGGTGCAAATGACCTCTTGAGGAAGTTGAAAACACACATTAGACTTTGTCCGCTGAGTATAAAATAGTCTTCATATATGCTGTAGTTAGAAGTTCACAGTGCTGCATTTCAATAGCTTAAATATTGATTTACAAATGTTAATGAGGCTCAATGTGTTGACAACCTTCTGGTATGTGGTAGCCTAAATGACCTAATTTTAGACTATAATGAGCTTTTATAAAATAACTACCATGTATGTTTTCACTGTGCATGTCAGCATACACATAACTGAAGTATTGAACAGCTAATGAGACCTTGAGTTCTTTGAAACTTTTCTGTTTCTGGCAGCTCAAGTCAAATTATTCTGTTTATATACAACCTCCTACAAAGGCTTTCTTAGTCTCATACGAGATGATTAGATAGGGACAGTAATTCTTAATTTGAAGGAATGTTCGCACGCAAACTCATGCATGCCTTTCACTCAATTACAACAGACCCTACACCAAGACATTAGCTTTAATTGCATCAGACTCTGGGAAGGTATGAACTAATGACATGTTAATTTCTATGGCACTCCCTTAATGGTTGATGTGATGTGGCTGACTTTACCGTTATCTCTTCCTGATACACATTTTAAGGGAAATAATGTGCCTGGTTATGTCTGTGATCTATGAAATATACCCCCATTCTCTTTTCTCCCTGCCTTTCTTCCTCTCGGTCCCTCTCTCAATATGTAATTTTAATTTTCCTCTCCCCTCTTCCACGCCAGCTCTTTTTCTAAAGACAGTGAAAACATATTTTCTTTGCTTTATCCTTGTTTTTGTTTTTTTTTGTCTTCTCCCTGTAATTGTTGTTTGTCATTTCCTCTTCCCTCTCCGTCACTGTCTAATCATATCATCACCCAAGATTATCCAGCCCCATAAAGATGACATTCACCTTAAAATGAGAACAACACAAACACGTTGAAAGGCTAACAGGAAAGATCAATTTCTACCTAGTTTTTTCACAGATGTTGGCCTCCAGAGCTCTCAGAAAAAAAATGACATGAGAACTGTTTAGCACCTAACTAGTGCACCTCTCGGTTAAATCCTATTTTTCTCATAGAGCCCTTTAAAATCTTGGACTTTTTTGAACAAGAGTCACTATGCAAATTGAATCCAGGCATGTATCTCACTGCAAATGATTTATCCACAATTTGTCCTTATCTCTAAAGGGGAAAGAGATTTAAAGGAAGGTGCAACGCTAATTTGTTTCCATTAGCCTGTGATTTGATTTCTAAGAAGCTCCTAAAGTGGCTGATGGCACAAAGATAATGCACGAGATTTTTCAATTCATTCGAACACATGAGAGGACAGACAAACACAGTGATAATCAGAAAAATATTCTCAGATTTGTAGTATGTTTCTATTGTATTTTCATTTACGGGTTATTTTACCAACCAAGAACTATGAATCACCCTCCTTTCTTAGCAGCTGCTGGTGAATTCTGTACTCCCACTCACAACTGCGCAGCTAAAACATACTAGATACTGTTTCCTGCACTCATGGAAATCCTGTTAGCCTGTCCAGGTGCAGTCCGGCTGTATCACAAAATCCTGCAGGGAAATAACAGCTTTCCATGTCACCACTTGCGCCTGTCGGTGCGACAGTCCCTGTGGACAGTTGCTCCTATTCAGCTGCTTGGTCATGACTGAGCTGTGACATTAATTTTAACCAGGTGATCTTGACTCACTGACGCCTGCCCACGCCGTCGCCTCCCCAGGCTCCTGCCAGCCTTTACACCCCACACAGTCAAAGCGAGGTCTCACATTTCATTCAAGTCTCACGACAAGCGGTTATGCTAATCTGCCACCAGCGGCAACATGTGGCACGATGTAGCTGTCAAGCCAGAAACGCGATAAGAGCACAGAGTAAGATGGATGGAGACAGAAAATGATGAGTATGGTCACAAGTCGAAAAACAATGAGGCATAACGGACTTATAGATAAACAAGAAGGAATAAAATAGATGCTGTGCCCTGAAAAGTCAGCCTTTTTAGTCAGGGCATTGCGCTTGCATTACAGTATAAAGAGACAAAATTGTATACAGTAACGTGGAGATTTAAAAATACAGAAATAGGTTAACTGTTGTCAATCACACATGGATGTAGTACAAATCAGTATTCTCTTGCAAGTGTCGGGGGACACTTGCAAGAGACATACAAAAAAAAAGAATTGATGCAGCAGAGACTTTCCCATAATGCAATGACGTTATAAAACTGTCATGTGTAAAATCAGTGGCGTGCCCCTTAAATGAAAACAATGATGTTTTATCTCAACAAACTTTTCTTCAGCTGCAAACATTTCTGAGACTGACACTAATGCATTTCAATACCAAAGGAGTGGGTTTGAGTGGCACACGGTTCACGAGCCCTCGGGGTATAAAAACGTATTCAACACAGAAATGACCAAGATAATCTTCAGGAAAACAGAGAAAAGCTTTTGAAATTGGAGTGTAAGCACTAAGCAGTGCGGCACGACATGATGTGAGCAGGAGGGCACGGGGATGACCGGCAGGCGTGCGTCTCCCTAAACCACCCACTAAACCAGGGTGTTGCAGCTGCTGGCACACAGAAAGAAGGTTGTCTGCATCTGACACAGTCCAGTGGACTCAGACGGATTGCGCATTCTGGGAGAATTTGTTGTTGGTTTTTTTTCCCCTACAAAGGCAGGACGGTGACACCTCGGAATGTTTGATGGATTAGGTGGCTGTGCCTGCTGTGACAGACAGAGTCGAGGAGGACAGTCATGATATGACTGATGTCTTGGGTAACTGCCCATCAAGCAACTGAGATGGAAACCCTATTCTACTGGCTGTGCGACTGGAAGGCGGATTACGGAAAAGGCACACTTATGAGATAAAGACATGTTTCATTTTTTTAAATTAGCTTATTGCTTATTCAAAGTACTACATAATAATGCATTCATCAAAACACTGGATTTTCTGTAATGATCCTTTGTACCATTAACCACGTCGAGCATCCTTACAGAAACCCAAATCAGATGCCAAACAATGATGCGCTAACTCTTGCGTTAAGCTGTTGTGACTCATAAATGATGACCACAGGAGACATGTGGCGTCATGGTAATAAATCTAAAAGACTCCCAGGCAGGCAACTCCCTTCACGAACCACCTTATCTAAATGTTAGTCATGTTATAGCACTGGGGTTATTAAGTGGGCAATTGAAATTACATGTTGCATTGAATAAGACCCACTGTTTCATCATAGCTATAAAATCAACACCCTCACATATATATAGATACTATACTACTCCAGACTGTACTCATGAACAATTATCTATGTAAAGGAATGGCTTACACAGGCGCATTGTACTGTAAAAATGAGCCTTATGTTCACCGTATGCTGCATTTGAGATCTTCTGTGCCAATTAAGCAGCCTCTAATCTTAAATACACGGCAGCAATGATATCCACTTAGGTCAAAGTCCATGTGTTTGCACTCAAGCTGGATCGGTGACTTTCTGCCTCAGAACAAAACCGGCTTGCACAGAAGTTGGTTGGCGTGGTGAAGCTAAAGTTGTGTTGATGCGGATCAGACGGTGCAGTGCAATTTGGCATGAAATTGCACTGCATTTCAGCCTGTTCAGACCACATGTTATTGCAAATGGTCGTTCCTTTGTTTCAGTTTCATTTAACGTCCTTCCCTGTCAGGCAATCATCAACTGTGAGCAGCCAGACTATTGCTTTTTCTCACAGTATTTTAAGTAGTCAAGTTAACATGTGCATGAATTTTTATGTGAAAAATGTAGATATGATTAACTGAATGCAATTAACTAGTGATTGCATTGGGATTTCAAGAAATCCAAAGGCCATAGCTGACAGTGATGCGCCCACCATTGGATTTTTAGCGAGAAATAACCACTTCTCGGGAAGTGACATACTGCCACAAAGCTGTTGTGAGTTTACTTTACTCATCACTTTATACTGGCAGTGCTTGAGAGAATATTTATTAAAGCCCAATAAAACTCTAGCTTAATCATCATTAGCATAACATGCCAATTTGAGGATTAAGCGATTGTCAGTGACTGAAGAGCCACTGCTATTGCAGGTCTGTGTGTGCACAGTAACCTGAAGCACAAGAAACCCTGTTACCCACATTATTTTCCCTCTACCGTATATATCGATCTTTTTCAGTTTTTGTAGCACCCTTTTTCAACCTTTGGTATGTTATTAAATGTTAAATGTGTTTTAAGTGTATTAAATGTTTTTCTCTACATGAATGGTGTGTTGTATTTGTCCTCACTCACTCACTACTTGCAAAAACAAGTAAAAATTGTTTCAATACGCTGTAATTTATTTGATTCTGGATGCAGTACTTATAATAGCAAAGGCCTTCAATTTTCTCCAATTTACAGAGTTATAATTTCTAGTATTTTATATGTAAGAGAAAAGCTTCCATTTAATATCAGCATTGATATATTGAAAATTACAAATCAGATAATAAAGGTCAGAGTCCAAATCATCGAAGGCGTGTTAATTGATGTTTGAGTTAGTTGTTTCTATTGCCAAAGGACAATAGGACACCAATCTTCCAGTTCTATGACAAGACGGCTAGATAATGTAATCTTGAGGTTATTTTTTGCCAAACTAATTACCTTTTCTCAACTACAAGCACGTATAAAAGACATGCATGTTCTTTTATAGGCAAGAACAACTTAAAATAATGTCATACCCACTATGCTTTGTTCTTTCTCTCTGACTCCCATTACAGTACTTCTCAATTTAGTTGCCTGCAGCTTCAAAAGGCAGCTTAACTTCTAATTAAATCGCTGTCATTATTACCGGTAATTTTGATTTTTTTTTACTAGTGAAAGATTAATAACATTGACTGAGCAGCACAAAGAGGATAATTTAGCCAATCTGTCAGCTGAATTTGATTTGATTAATGTATTTTGGTCGTCGGCTGTCATTGAAACATGACCAGGATTTATTCACTCTTTCAGAAATTCGAGTAAGTTACCTACAAGCAGCTTAAGACCTGAAATGATTGTGTGATAATTGTCGATTTTAAATGCAGTTTATGATGCTATATGATGGTGTCCTTCCAGACAAGCAGACATGTTCTCTAGTGCTTATAAATCCCATGGGATGACCATTGGAGGCCTCAATGTTTCAGTCCTTTGTGTTCTTTATGTACTAATTTTTGGGTGCATATTGTTCAAGTGAAGTATATCATAGTGGTGTCCAAGTTGTGGCTTAATGGTCTGTACTTTCTCCTCAAAAAGAGGTCAAAAGGCACTCGTTTTGTCAGCCATGTCCCATTGGTCAGTGCCACTGCCGGGTCAGGTTGTGACACAAATGTCACCCGTGATGGTGACAGAACACTTGGACCGGGTGGCACTGGAAGTTATTAACTTGGACGTGAGGTTTCGGCTCTGTGAACCATGCGGCAGAATTAATCTGATTAATGTGTCACGGCAACTCATGAATATTCATACTTTCCACCTGGATGACCGTGAAGAGTCAGAAAAGGAGTCATCGGATAAAACTAGTTGAGCTAGAAGCTGCACTCAGATAAATGATCTGGGAGTTCTGGTTTGTTCACAAATAAAGTGCTTTTTGTGCTGAACACACAAATATGTATATGATATGAGATACGCACATGAGGCAGAAAAAGAAAAGGCAATTTAAAAGGAAGGTAATCCCAGTTTTGGACAAACAATGTGGGGAAAAAAGCTAGATTGACTGTAAACTGAAATAAGGTAAGTATACAGAGAAAGTATATAAGAGGAACGAAAGGTAATACGAGATTTAAAAAACCAGAGTAGAATGAAAGCAGAAAAACACTATACTAGAACCTGAGGGAGGTCAGAGACCAGCACTAACAACAGAGAGGTCGATGCAAAAGGGAGAGATCAAAATGTCTGATTAGGAAAACAGATAGGGAGCATGGATTCAGGCATGTGGGGTGAAGAATTTTATCAACCCAGAGCTGCTTAAGTTTTGACCCAACAGTAACCTCACAGCTGTACTGTCAGATAGTATATGAACCCAACGTTTCCCAAGAGACTCACCGTCTACCTCAGCATTGACCATTGTCCTGCTCCGGAGACTAGCAGGCAGCTCAATGTCTCATGAATATTGATCCAACCCTTGACACATGCTTCTCCCCACAGAAAACAACTAAGGGTCACCTGCACTATTATTGTGAAGGCTATACTTGAAATGTGCATCGATTTTGTCTAATTTTAATAACTTTATAAGCAAGTTTCCTATATGATGAATTCTGTGATTCAGTCATTTGACATATAAAAATAACAATTCATGAATTTCTTCTGTATTTTGGCCTGATAATGTGGACTGCTGATTAAATGAGCAAATGTTGGGTGGAGACATTTTCTGTGAATTAAGCTTTGTTTGATTGTTCTTAATGTACACTGGCTTTATGTCCTTCAAACAGTAACAGAAAAATGATTAAATATGATAAATGTCTCACATTGTCTCGTACCTTATAGCTCTGTAGCCTCCCCAATGTGTCATCTGATAATTTAATTGCTTAAGAAGCAGACGCAGCCAACACAAACACCTGCGAGGTTTTGTTTCTTGTCTAAATTGCCACTCGGAAAACAACTTTTCAAAAACTGCAAATTCATAGTTTGTGTCACGATTCCTCAACGTGCAGAAATCCCAATAGAATAAAGAAGATGCCACTATGCTTTACACTTAGAATAAATGGAAAGACCTGTTAAAACTAAACTCCTCCCGTTGTCTTCATCTTCAGGAGGTGAGTGATGCAGACATCATGGAGCTGGTTCACAGCTCTCTGGGGCGGATGACCATCATTCGTCAGATCTTTCCGATGTGGCGAGACACCAATGTTCGCTGTATGAGGAACAATCATCGCATCTCCTCCCTGCTCTGTGACCCTCAGGAAGGCTATCTGCAGTCCCTGGAGGTAAAACCTGCTTGAAGATTTACTGCTCATGCTCCTGAAATACTGTCTCTTAGATTGTATAGGTCCACCATGGCTGCACAATCCTCTTGTGTTATTAACAGGAAATATTAATTATTTTAATTGACTGGATTTAGATTTTCATTTCAATATACGTGGTGATCATGGATACATGTGCCAGATATTTTTCATTCAAGTAACTGCACTAATTTAGGAAAAAAGTAGCTGAAATGTAAATGCCTCTCACAATCCTGTAAATGATCTGGATCGACTCCAAAAACAAATTATCTTATTCCTTGGTTCCTGGCTTAACCTTCTACCAAATTACATTGAAATCCTGCTGAATAACAAGTAGACCCAGACTCTACTAATAAAATCTGCAACAAAAAAAGGTTCCCTTCAACATTTTGTAATCATCCAACCGGAAGAACGTTTTACTAAAAAACCGTAGCTCTATAATCAAGTAGAGAGCAATGAAACATGTAACTACTCTTAGTTTATATTTTGATATAATGCCACATAAGTACAGACATAGATAGAAACATGCAGATACATTGGGTTTCAACTGTGACATATTTGAGTTAAAATTCAACTAGTTTTAAAATTTGTATTGATACTCCACCAAAGTTCCAGCTTTTGAGTTTCAAAAGGGTCACCCACTGTAGGCTTGAAAGGTTGCTGTAAGGTTTAGTATCTTCCTCGTTCACAGAAAACAGTGGCTGTGGTCAGTTTGAATTCAGTTACAATGGATTCCAATGGTTACAATTTTTCAGATCTGCAAAACAGCATCAAAACATTCAAAGGAAATTTTCAAACTGCTCCAAATTTTTTCACTGTCCATGCAAATGCTCAGCATGTTCCAAACAGTCACAGATTCACCAACAGAAACTACTTTCAGAGGAGAATCTGTGCTTTGAGGATGGTGAATATACAACATGGGAGCAGTATGATGAAAGAGGCTGTGCTGAGTGTTTGACCGGTGGCAAGGTTGTGTTTTTTTTTTTCTTTGTTGCTGTTTATCCCTTTTACTGCGAGTATTTATAGGACAGCAACTTTGTGCTTTAGGAACAACACAACATGTTTCATCCACTTTCTCCAGCAGCCAAGAGAAGGGACACTTGTTATCAACTGGAGCGACAGAACCATAAAGCATGATGTGGTCTTCTTTTCGGTCTGGGTACAGTACATAATGTATGCTGTACAGGGCTAGGAGCGTGATTCCTACATTTTTCACAGGTTCAAAAAAGCATATGCATGCAGCCATGGTGTAGGACAGTATAGACAAGTATCTGCCCCATGATGACAAATATTAACTGATTATGCATGCAACTGAATATAGATTAAGCTCCCTAGATAAGGTAATCATGAGGAACAGAATGTCCATGAATATAAATGACTTGAGCTCAATGTGACTGGGGAATAACTGGCAGAACAGAGAAAAAATATTATTTCAAAGTACATAAAAGCTTGTTTTTCATGAATGTGCAAGTCTACTTAAAACTGCGAATATACCCAAATTGTAGAAAGCATAAAAACAATATATTCTTTGTTGATAAACTACAGAGATATCACAGGCTTAACAAATGCTTCCATTGTGGAAAGCACTGTATACTCTAAAGCAGATTATGCTATCTATGATTTGTATTAAGGATTTGAGAGATATGCCCTTCAGCACCATCATAGTTTTGTTATCTATCTAATACTTTGTCATTCTTAGGGTCTTTGTAATAACCTTGCTCACACTGCCACTTCATACTTTCTATAGTGATTTAAGAGTGCCTCCTCACACCTCTTAGACTTCTCCTATGCTCAATCCATCTGGAGTGCAGTGGCTGTGTTCCCTGTAGCTCTATTGAAAAGTTAGTTTTCCTTTTCATCTATACTCTGGACAGATGGCAAAACCATGTGGCATGTGTGCACCCACAGTTCTCAATAATTCACATGAAAGAGGGTTAAATATCGGGTAATGGCAGTTGAAGCATTCATCAGAATAGTTAAACACGGGGGGGAGATCTCACTGCTTTCCTGCACTAATCCCTTTCACAACCCGTCAGCTGCGGCGTGACCTCAGATATCCAGAGCTACTCTGCTTCTGCCTCAGTGACCTCGAGACAAGTGAACTTGACTTGTATGATGTCTTACCACTGAAAGCCTTGGACTGAAGGTCTAAAGGTGTCATGAGTTGAATGCCTGGAGTGGCAGTTAGTATTGCATCCGTGGATCCTTCTGCTGTGAGAGGATTTGGCTTGACTTGACCCAGAGGACCTATCAAATCCACTGTCACGTCGAGACAGGAGGCAGTAGCCATGATTCCTGACAGGGTGCGCTGCCGTTGGAGGGAGACATTGGACTGATGGCAGCTCTGAAATTTATTAGAGGGAGAATGATTGAACCAAGTATCATTTTTGTTTTCCCACTTTCAGATCACACCACTGTACTCTATCAGGACCTTTTCCCTTTGCCGATGCTGTATCGTGCATATCATTTCACCTCCTACAGGTGGTGCAATCCCATGGTTTTTTTAGCAAATCAACCTCAGTGCTTCACCAGAAGGTTCCCTGCAACTGTTAACCTGTGGACAGTCAGAGCAAGGTTGCTGCTGACTTCACCGTGCCATTCATTAGTGTTGTTGTAATGAAGAAAGACGCTGGGTCTTCATCTCGACACCGAACAGCAGTCATAACGGTGCCAGGTAGAAGAAAAAAACTGCTCACCAGCTGTCCCCATGCTTTCCATTCTCTCTCTCCAAGCTTTTGTTCCCCACCTCACAGGAGCAGATTGAAAGACAAGTGCTTTTGTGTCACAGCTCCATTGACAAGGGTTCACAATGGGGCTGTGTGATTTTTCTTGGAGCTTAAAAATGAATATATATATATTTTTTTTTGGTTGTATACAGAGCTTGAGTTCTGCTCTGTGTTGCACAGCACAAACAATAACAACAAAAACCAAGAATGCATGTATTAAAGGTTTTTTTTTCTTCACACAGGTGTCGAACCTCTACCTGTATGACAGCGTTTTGATGCTGGCCAACGCCTTCTACAGGAAGCTGGAGGACAGGAAGTGGCACAGTATGGCCAGCCTTAACTGCATGAGGAAGTCCACCAAGCCTTGGAATGGAGGATGGTCTATGCTGGACACCATCCAAAAGGTAGTTGAGTCCCAGGATACCATTTATTCTTGCTTTAAAAAGCTGCTGCTTTGTATTTGCTATTTTGTAAGAAATGACGACTGAAAGCTTCAGCAATATTCTGTCATGAATGATTATAGAGTAATTACGTATTCAATTTTTCTTTGCCTACACCTACAGAATAGAAACAGAAACAAAATAACACATCACCATCAATACAAGTGCTGTGTTATGAAATCTCACGCAGTCCCTGTTTTCTGCCTGCTGCTGCTACAGGGACGGATCAGTGGCCTGACAGGAATGATGGACTTCCGCGCTGAAGGCTCTAATTCCCATGTGCAATTTGAGATTCTTGGAACCAGCTACAGTGAGACATTTGGGAAAGATGTGAAACGGGTCAGTCCAGAATATTTAATATTTTGTTGGAAAGGAGACCCTTACTAAGTGCTCGAACCATGTAGTTCTGCCATTTGTTAACGTAATGTATTCCACAGCAGGAGGCCCCACCTTTCTCATTTCACAAAGTTAAGCAGCGGAGCTATGTCCCAGTTATATACTGTATGCATTAGACCACAGACCAATCAATTAGAGCTTCTTTATATAACTTCAAGCTTTTTGTTGGTAGATGCGAATTTGCGGACTTACATAACTGTCCATTCTGTAGGTGTTGAGGAAACAGCAGGTGCTGTGAAACAACTGATGAAAAAGCTTTTCTTAGACGTTGTCTCAGTACGACCACTTAGTGGGAGGAAAGAAATAAAGGTGAAATTAAAATATTTCTCATTTTCTCAAGCCCCCCGTGCAAACTTCTTAAGTTTAGACACTCAATTCCAGTCCTTGAGAGCTGGTCTCCTGCAGGTTTTAGTTCACCTCTAATAGTTTATTATCCAATGCATTCCAGGTGTGGCTGATTTACTAACAGGGAGGAAACCCGTCCATGAGGATCAGAATTGAGTACCACTTCTAGACATCCTGGGGGTCCATTGGACTGCCTGATAGGAAAGAAATGCTGTATAGAAAGGCCAACTGCCTATTGTTTTTGCAATTGTTATTTTTTCTCAATCTTAATCAAAATCCTGCTGCTGTTTTTTTTTTATTTTTTCTGGGATGTCAGGTGAATGCAATTAACTTAGTGGTAGCATTGAAAATCAGCTGTACTCTGATCCCTGAGAACCATGGTTACAGGGCTTAACATTTGACAGTGAGGTGTCAGATGCCCTCTGCTGGAGCTCCTGAATGAGCCAGATCAATCTGCTGTAATCTTCCATTTCACCACACCAACCATCCTGGCTTGAACGTTGTCTTGACCTTAGAGTTAAAGTAAATATAATGTGACACTTCTTGCTATTAACTGTACTCACAGAGAAGGTGGGACCTTTTTTTTGCAAAACCAAAACAGATCACAAAACAGATCACCTTTTCACTAATGTCAGAGTATATTTTTATTTTTATTGCTGATCCATAGACATTATACATGTTTTAAAAATAACAAGAAGGCTATATGAGCGAGCTGTGGAAACATTGCTGAGAATCGTGTTGTGATCACTGAGTGAGAAACTGAGAACATTATTTGTACACTCTACCCTTAGCTGTAATTTGTTTGTCGCTGTGGATGTCCTGATTCAGTCAGGGACTTCTTGCAGAATGAAGAGAAATTGAGCATCTTGGCAATCTATGTAGAGCAGGACTGACCAGAAGCGGTAATGAAGATTTAATCACCACTCAGCCTAACTGAAACCATGAAGCCAATTCATCATAATGTGGCCATTAGCATTAGCTAGGAAGAGACGCACGGCATGCAGTACCATGTGTTTACACACACACACACACACAAGAACATGCATGCACTTTCATGTCAAACATTTAGACACAGTGTGACACACACACAAACAGTGGCGCCCCAAAGTACAATCACATACAAACATGTATTGTACGCACTGTTTTTGGATCTCAAACACTAAGAGCATGCAGCCAGGCAAACAGAACAGAGGTCAGGGTGCACACTAACATGTGGGCGCTTGTATCTCAAAATCATTAGAGGCAGAAGGGGACAGCAAGGCCAGATAATGGGATGCCAAATGCATTCAGTGCTGTTGTTCATTACCTGGCATGTCTATCTGTGTGTCTGCCCACTACTTGGCAGAACCATTTACTGTGAGAAAACGGAGACACAAATGCATGTACGCTCCTCTCGATTTCTCTGTAATAGGATGTTTACATATACAGTATATAAAACTGGTGTTTACCATCACGAAAAGCCACACCATTACATGGTTTCCCCTGAGTTGTACTTTAATGTCATGTTACGGTGTTTTTTCGAGCGGAGTGTATCAGTGACTGCACGTCGGTCTCCACCCACCCCTCCGACCCATATCGGAGCCTCAGAGCCATCCTCATTTTGTCCGTTCTCTTCTCTCTTTCGTGTTTTCCTCTCATCTCATCTCCCATCCATTCCTCTGCACTCGCTTCTTCCCGTCTTCGCTAAACCTTTCTCCTCATTTTTCAGCCATGGTTTCCTCCCTCTCCATCATCGTTTATCTGCATTCAGTCCATTTTCTCCCCACCCTGATGGCTCTTAGATGAGGCGTCTTTCTGGTTAGAAGCTGTAATGAAGACTGAAATACTATTTCCAGGATGGCTACTGTGAGTTTTCTCCACCATCCAGTCCTGCTGCAGAGTGATCGATGTTGTTGTTTTGGTTTCCCAGTTTGCTCTTATTGATGTGTCAGCTCGTCTCTGAGTAGATATTGCTAATGACTTCCAGCTTACACGAAGCTCTTCATGGAAAAAGTCAATTCATTTGGATGTAATTGTTCCTCCTAGCCAAGCATCTTGCATGTATCATGCTGCAGTTATCTCTCAAAGGGTGTCCATGGTAACAGCGATGGCATTTTTAGTAACATTTGTACTTTTCGATGGCAAAAAAACATATTGCCCTAAAACTGTCTGTCTAATGTCTGTCTGATCACAAAGTGCGTCAAAATAAATTTTTTCAAAAAAGTATATTATACAGTGTATATAGTACCATATGATGGCATTTCTAAATAGCCTAAAGCCTGTGCTGAAAATATTAGCCTTTAGAAATAGAGGATAAAGAGTCCCAGGTTTCAATTTAAAACGATGTTTACTGCTATGATGCCATTTATCAGTACAATGTTTTAAATTTGAAAAGAGTGTGGAATTTTTGTTGCTGCATCATTCCATTTTCTCCAAGGTAGCCAAAATGTAGAGCTCAACGCACTGCAACTTACTGTAGGAGAACACATGTAATTGGACAAACCACATGCAAAGTGAGAAAACGAAACCAAATACAGAAACAAGAGGAAAATCTTCTTAAGTTGCAATATGTTGGCTCTCAGGGCCACTGTAAAAATAGCTTTGTCATCAGTAGCCTAAACCTGGCACATCTGGTACCTAGATCCTTGCCAGATGTAAAGAATAACACACCAGAATCAACACAAGTACATCCATCCATGCCTGGCTGTCAACACTGGCCCAAAGATAGCCTACGTACAGCCAACTGGAGCCAACTCTCACCCTAAATCAGCTCGTCCATACCCCCCAAAAACCAGCCAAACCTGGCAGCCATGTATTGACAGGAGACGGCTCACATTTAGTCCTCTGGTTCCAGAACTGTGCCAAGTGTGACACAAGGGTTGGATGACAGGACAGAATTTTCTTATTGGCCATCACCATCCCTTCAATCGGTGATAGTTGATGTATTTGGCAGTAGGGGTGGAAGTCCATGTGCTGCACTGCATGTTGCGTCGTTCATAGCTGACGTATTCATCAGCTGTGAAGCAGAAATGACATAAAATGCTCTCTAAAGGGTGCTTCTTTCTTGCCAACAATAGATCTGCTGATCTGTTGATAGGGCTGCTGATCCAGTGAATCATTTGCCAGGCACTGTGAATTTTTGTTTTCAGAAACTTACTTTACGTTTCTGGCTCTGGCTGGTTTTGAGACCCTCCCCCCACCCCTTTTTGGATTTTCACCTGCAGCAGGAAGATAAAGAACAGCGCTATGAATAGCAGTAGTAGTTATAATACTGCTAGTATTTCACAAGCCAAAATGGCCAACAAGAAAGCAATATAATCTGCTGTATTTTACAAATTTGATCCATAATATAGTATTAGTACGTCTGCACTGATTATATTTGCTGGATCTGTGCTCTCCTTAATAATTACCCCTTAATTACCCATCACAAGCAACTGTAAGCAGTGCCAGATATCTCTTGATGCTGAAATTCATCAGTCAACAATCAACATAAATGAAATTAACAAATTACTTAAAGCCCCTATGACCATATCCAACTTAGCAGTGACTGGTCAAGTTATTTTGCCATAGATAAGTAAATCACAGCAACATTATAATTTTTCAACATGGTAATACTCTTATATGTTGTGAACACTGTAATTGTGTGAATTGATTTTTCAGTAAATAAATGTGGGAATGATGTAAAACAGGAAATGATGCGATCATTGAGAGCTTTCATTTTCATAGTAGTTTTCTTATTGTGTTTTCTCTGAGTGATTTCATTCTGACATGGAATCAAGGGGAAGTACAGTATCATCATTGAGTGGAAAGGCTGACAAAATAATATGTATTTGTTTAACCCATTACAACAGCACAGGTCATTAAACAAAGGCAATGTACATGCACCAGCTCAAACATAACATTGTTGCTGTGACTAAGTTGTGTGTAAAGAAACATACATGCCTATTGAGTTTCTCCGGTCGTCTTATCGTTAACTGACTGTGGATGTTGCCAAGCTGTCACTCTGTTCGAGACTGGCCAATAGAAATGTGTCTTGTATCTTTCAGTGCAGGTCCCGCCCAAGGAATTCAGCTGAACAGCAAGCAAAACTTTTCAATTCGCAAACATAACATTTTCAAATTGTAAACAAAACTTTTAGATTTGCATTAATACACGTTTTCATCAGACATTTATTTTATTTGCAATAAGCCATTTTTTGATTGCTGTGTCGATAATTTTGCTCTCAAACCTATTGACTGCATAAAAAAAAGACACAAACGTACCTCCATACCATGTCGACTCAGCTCATCTCTAATATCAGGACAGATGAGGTGTGTCTTGACTAATTTAAATGGCCCACTTTTTTTCGCTGTGCATTCCTGGTGATTACAGATAACTCAGCTGGTGCCATTCCAGTCTTTTCCTCTGGGATGGAGGACGCAAAGTGAAACATACACTTGAACTAAATAAATGTGTACTGTATGCAGTTGTACAGACACAATAAGACCACATAGATGTACATGTATACATGCATATTTATTAAAGACATGTATGCAGTACATTTAGTAAGAATAACATTAGATTCAGAGACACAGGACATAGGGAGTAAATAAGGCAGGCAATTGGAGAGTCAGACAAAGGCGCTTGGGTCAATAGGAACCTTGGTAGCATGATGGGCTTGTCAATATGTAAGCACCTGATGGACTGAACTTTCAGGGTAAAAAGAGAAGAAGAACAGCAGCAACTAGCTTGGACTATGATTCGACACCCATAATGATGCAGTTTAAATGGTTCCATGAAAGAGAACCGGGTGCGTTCTATATGATTTTTAGGAGATACTGTAATTGAGTTGTGGTGCTATGAATCCAGGGCTATTTGACTTCCATCCCTTTGTCGTTTTCAAGCGGTCATTGGCATTTACACACCTCCATTATACATGATTATTTTTGAGTATTAAGTATCATAACCATTAACTAAATAGCGGCCCCGTTATTGTTTTGACTTTTTAAACGGGATATTCCAAAATCTCATTAGCTCGATATATTCCATTGTGCTGTAGGATCAAAACCAAGCATATACCCTGAGTTTTAGAAGGAAACGACTGAATGTTTAATCTCACGTACAGTAGGTACACTCTTGGTAACTGATTGCCATGCATATTTATAGGAGGACTATCTACAACTTAAATCCTCAATGAGCTGACACTTCAAAAAAAGAAGCAGGAAAAAAGCTACAAAAGCCTTTTTTTGAAAGTGATGCGGCGACAAGCAACAAAAATCAGGCTTTTTTTTTCATGTATCGCATATTTTTCTAGAATACACAAACACAAACAGGATGCAGAAGTCTGCATCCTGTTTCAGAATCATGTCCTTGAAAATCTCAAATTGCTTGTTTTCCTTATTTGTCAGAGGAAGATACCTGTATAATTAGTTAACATTTGATAGTCAAGCAACTATTCATCCACAAATGACATTTTCAGAGCTGGTAATCAAAGAGCACAGTGTGTCCAGTGAAGTGTTACTCATTCATATGCAGGTGGCGTGGCTTTGCTGTATGCATTGTTTGTGACCTTCCCAGTGGTGTGCCTGTGTGCAAAGCTCTGTGAAGTAGAAGTGTTCCTCTTTAGTGTTCTTCAGTTTACAGAGCAGAGATTGCTCAGTGTTTTTCACCGAGGCAGAAGGTGCTCATGGAGAAAATAGTCCCCTGTGAAGCAGGCAACACAGACTGACATTTTGCCCCTACACACACAAACACACAGGCTGGACACAGTCGCATACACAGATGAACACATAGACTAGCTATTAGAATTAGATTGTGGAGCCTACAGAATTGTACTCATTACCCACATATGGCTCATAATATGTTGTCATTATCCACAAACAATCTTATTTCACATTTTTCTGAGCAAATTGCGGTGCATCGAAGGTCTGTAAA
This sequence comes from Gadopsis marmoratus, assembly GCA_036023855.1. Classification (NCBI taxonomy): domain Eukaryota; kingdom Metazoa; phylum Chordata; class Actinopteri; order Centrarchiformes; family Percichthyidae; genus Gadopsis; species Gadopsis marmoratus. The sequence goes on from JAVQJF010112352.1 coordinate 95,284, forward strand.
TACATACGGCATAACCCTTTCTTATATTTACACTGAAGAGCTCCATGAACAGCTGATCTCCATATCGTTGACATGCACACAGTGCTTAGATAAAAAAGACCCTTAGAAGGCACATGAGTGGCATAATGCATGGGGAGAAAACAGTTTATATACACCCACACAAGCTGGCAGGTTATACACATGATTCACCAGCAGTTTGCAGTGAAGCTATACATAGCAATGCAATGTTACTTGTACAAATGAGAATTTGGAGGGTCACATGCTCTGCAGATGGTTTGTGAAGAACAAAAGATTGAACTAATAATGGACTATTCTTCAGAAGATTTTGCAAGCCTTTGATTGCCTCACACGCTTCATACTTTCTTTCATTCACAGTTGAAAGCCTTTGTTGCAACCTTGTGTTTCTGTAGTAATTGTTGTTTTTCTCCTGATTGCATAATCGTTTGCCTTTGCAAATGGTGTCAGTGACAGAGATTTATGTTTGTTCATTTTGTTTTTCTCATCAATCCCAACTGGTAGCCAAATGGAACATCACAAGAATACAAAATCATGTTTTTAAAACCATACAGACAATATGCTCAGTTTTTTTGGCTCTGATATTTCCAGGCCCAAACACAGCTGCCTAGGTCCAATCAAGTAAAAGAGCAAAGGAGCCTCAATATTTCATGAAGCTGGAATTCAAAGTTAAGTGCAGGGTTTGTGATGAAATCTTGAAGCTTAAAAATATCTCTGCTCCTGTTCACGGTTTTGATCTCCGGTACCTTTTTCAACTTAATATTGAATAAAATGTCCAGAGCCATCTTCTCGAGGGCCAGCAGTCTTTCAGCATTTTGAATAAACCTTCCCCCACTGATGAAAGGGAGTCATATAAGATGCCTCTTAAAATGCAGCTAGGTGTAATTGTGCCAGAATGAGACATGCAGTTTCTCCTAGTCAGATATAACCTAGCTTGAACTCAAGCTGTGATAGTTGAGCAGCAATAACGGAGTGATTCACAGAAGTAACGTACACAAATAACAATGTTGTTTAACAAAGTTTTCAAAATCACATTTATAGATATATATACATCGTATGCTGTTATATTTAGTGAACTGAATAGAAATGACAGGTAGCAAGTACAAATTGCATTAAGTTGCATGGACATTTTGAATTGAGTAATTTAACGAAACCGATGCAGTTTGCATACCTTTTAAAAGATTACTGCTTTTTAATGATGCCCCTCTCATTGTCGTGGCGTACAGTGTGTTTCTGTGGGGAAGGCATCTGTATGAGACTCCAGTCGATGGGCATGTGTGCTGCAGACTGAGGTGTGCTGTGGCCAGAAAGCCGGCCTTGGGCCACCATTCTTGTCTTGTCAGCTCAAATCTCACAGACCACTGCAAATGATGTGAAGAATCCTTGTCCCGCTAGCAGCACTGATTAAGAATTTAACAAACATCAGCTTCACAACTTGAGACATGACTCAAACTGTTGACAGTGTGGAATGAGACTATTAAAGATGAGAGATAGTTTAGATTCAAGAAACTGACTGAAACTGATGTGACTGAAATTGTATCTGTGTTTGTTTTTTATTTTGCAGTTTTTACATGATGAGCATGCCGTCTACTTAAAGTTCTAATTATTCTACCTTGTACTTCTGCTCGTTTCCTCTCCTTCCCCTCATTCTCATTCTCATCCTCCTCCTCCTCATCATCATCATCATCATCATCACCTACATCTGTATGATTACTGGTAAAGTATATTGTAGAATTGCTTACCAAGTGTGACAATACATTGCAGTATTCAGTGGTAGAGCTTGATTAGAGGGTCCTCTTCGCATGCTAATAGCAGATGCTTGTTGTCTTGGTAACCAGCTCAGATGTTAACATAGACATTGGCCACTCAGTGTTGTGTCACTGCAAATTAAATCACAAAATGGCAGATAGGGTGGCGACTTTACTTACACAGTATTCAGTGTTTAGTTACTTTGGTGATAGATTTATTAACAAGCTATTTGGTACCTTTGTCTCTCACAGACCTGCTACATTTTTCCATTTTTATCTCTCTTCCTCATTTATCTGATTTCTCTTTCTCCCTATTAGCTGGCCTCTTGGGACTCCACTCGGGGTTTGAATGGTAGCCTAAAGGAGAATCGGATAGAGAGCGGTATGCAGGGAGTGACGCTCAAGATTGTAACATTGCTGGTAAGTTGTGGGAGTACACTATGTCTATTAACACTTGACCTGAGTAGGCAAATATCTGAGTAAGAAAACAAACACTGCAGTATACAGAGGCAAACACGTCAACATGTTTATGAGGTTGTTCTTTACATCCACGGATCAACAATTTCTCTCTCAAATACACAAACATAATTCTAGTAAAGTAAAACTCACTAATCAATTTTGATTAATACTACTTTGCCTTGCTTGCTCGATGTTAATAACTTCTTGGAGATGTCTCACAATGAAACAATGAGTTTGCATTAAAAGCATACAGCAGCAATCAAGCAGAGCAGACAACAGAAAGGCTTCTTATAAAACATGGGAATTAACAAACTGTCCGTAATAATAGCCTGTCTTAAAGAAAAGCCAATTTGTTACCTCAGTTGGGGTAAATAAAGCCTTCCTATTTGATAATTTACTGTAATATACCAAAGCTCTATTCTCAAGATGAAGTCCTAGGTTCTGCTGGATTCAGTGACCTGAGGATGGAGGACTCTTGGAGAACTAGACCTCTTCTAATCTACTTTACACTGTTTGGACCTACTCAGTGGCGATTTCTCTCTTGGAAGAGGGAATTTCAGGTCTTTATCTCCATCTTGTCCTGTGGTTCTAGAGCAACGGAAGGCAGTTAAAAATCAACCCTACATTTCAGCAGCTGTTCTTCAGCAAACTTCACCAATTCTAGCAGCAAAAGTCTCTTCCCTCCTCCTCCTCCTCCTCCTAATCCTCCCTCTCAGTCACTTCCCCTCACTTCTTGTTGTTTTCTCTCTTCTTCACACATGATTTACCTGCACCATATTTATTCACATGAGTTCTGCTCAGCTCTCCTCTGGCAGTGTCACTTAATCAAGTCATTTGCTTTTGCCCACTTTAACACCCCCCCCTCTACTCTGTCCCTCTCCCCCTGTGTTCTTCAGCGCTCTTTACTCCTCCTTCGCCCATTTAATTCTGCCCTGAAACTTTCAACCCATAAAGAACTACCACAGTGTGGTGCAATAAATTTATAATGGCAATTTCCACGTCGATTAACCGTAGCAGTTGCCATGGCGCCATGTGTTACAGGTCAACAGTTACTGAGGAAACTGTTTTATTAAGATGAAGTTTAACTTGGATCACCTTAGAATCTCTTCATAAAGGTGTCACCCAACAGTTCTTAAGATGACTGAATATGTCCTCACCGATCTGCCCTGAAGACATTATGGTGCATCTTGATAAATGACATGTCTGTGATTAAGTGCACATACTCAACTCTTTTCCAGAGTTCCATGATAAATTTTGGGCTTAGAGACAAAATCCACACATTTCTCAGCATTATGTCTTATCCAAACATTCCTTTAACCAGTTGTACGATATTCATTTCAAACAGGAAGAGCCTTTTGTGATGGTGGCAGAGAATATTCTGGGCCAACCCAAGAGATACAAGGGTTTCTCGATTGATGTCCTGGATGCCCTGGCCAAGATCCTGGGCTTCAAGTATGACATCTACCAAGTCGGAGATGGAAAGTATGGCTCAGTACTCCCTAATGGATCCTGGAATGGCATGATTGGAGAACTCATTGGCAAGGTTGGTGTATTTTCTTTCCTTCTCAGTCAATACATTTCCACATTTCACTCAAAATCTTTTTTTTTTGTCTTGTTTTGAAATGGGAGCCCAATTATAAGGCTCATTAAAAGGGAAAAGATTAAAAAAACACTGAATGGGCCAACAGCCTTTTTTTTTTGGATGGACTCTGATCAAGTTTCAGGACTTTACAAAGGCTGGGTCATAACGATGACCCATGTTTCCTGTTTCCATTGAGAAGTTCAGATGTTTTATTACTGTAATGCACTTGCACTCTCATCCTACAATTATTGTTTATCAGAGAGGGCTGTGTGATTGTACAATGACAGAGTGAACAATGTGGTGTTAAGCGCAACAATTCCAGTGTGATTACTGCCACTTGTCCCAGCATGTGTTCACTGAAATGATTGTAAGCGACTGATGTTCTTTTTGTTTAGAAGAAACAGATTTTACACTTGATCAAACACATGAGTTATGTTTCCTCAGACAAACCATGTTACATGTATTGATGATTGATTACCATATTTTTAAACATAAAATGGCAAGATAATGCAGAGTAGAAATAATACAGACTTATTTCCAATATTAGCAAGAAAGTGCTCTAGATTTCAAACCTCCATGAAGGCCTACTGATCTCCCTGGTTTATTAACTTCAAAGTCAACAATGATCTGGGTAGATGACAGAATAGTTATAGAAGGCAAGGCAAAGTTTGGTCTAACAATGATGAAAGATCATTGTGTCAGACATTTAAATGGTTTTCCTCCTGCCAAACACATGATGGTGCACAGAGAAATTATCTGTCTGAGTAGGGAGTCGAGAGATAGATGGAGGTTCTTGAGGAAAAGTATATGTGTTGCCAAACCATTAGGTTTCATCTTATTGGGAAATGCGCACACCACATTCCCTTCCAATTTTACAATTAAATGATATACTGTATATGTGCAGAACACTGGCCCGATGGTGTTTCTAGAAAAAAAGACACATAGTTTCCACAATAAAGAAGAGTTGCTGTTAGATTCCTGTTAGATTCACATCCTGTTAGTGTGAATGAATTTTGATGGAAGCTCATTTGAAAACTGAAAAGTTTTTTTCTATAGTGGGTATTTGAAGTGAGACACAACTTTTCAGAATTTTGTCACAGATAAACAAACCAACCTAAACTCCTAAATGGTGGGGAAACAATGACCAATTCATGGAGGTCAAAGATGCTAGATTCCCTTTCAATGTCCAACAACATTTGAGACTCTGTTCTAAAAATAAGTGTTACAAATGTACTAAAATGGGAACATATGACTCTCCATTCACAGCGAGCTGACTTGGCCATATCAGCCATCACCATCACCCCGGAGCGCGAGAGTGTGGTGGATTTCAGCAAGCGTTACCTGGACTATTCAGTGGGAATCCTGATGCGCAAGTCAGAGGAAAAAATCAACATCTTCTCTTTGCTGGCACCGTTTGACCTGGCAGTGTGGGCATGCATTGCCGCAGCCATCCCTGTGGTGGGAATCATGATCTTCCTACTCAGGCGCATCCAGGCAGTGCGCTGCCAGAATAATGCAGGAGGCCATCCACCGCCTTCTGTTTCCACTTCGCTTCAGAGCGCCATCTGGATTGTGTACGGTGCATTTGTGCAACAAGGTGGGTGAAATAGTTTGCATTTGGCCTCTGTAACATGCAAAGACAGCAGCTACAAATCATGTTTTTGTCATATAAAGGAGGACCAAGGCTAGGAAGGTTTCCATTCCAGCAAATCGTATGCCAACCTCTTACTAGTTAAATCGTCTCTGTTCTCTGTTTGAAGGTGTGTTAACTGATAACGTGTCATTTTTGAATGAATGAAAACCTGCCTGCTCTTGGTCTTCAGCAGTACATCATTGGATACCAAGCACCAGCCATGCAGTTCTTAAATAGGGAACCCTGAAATCCACTTTTAGGGATTAAGGACAGAAGATTAAAATTAAAACAAGTCCAGTCAATGAAAATGCATATATGGATGTCAGTATACAGCAATTGCTGATTCAATAATGAGTCAGTTTGAGGCACAACGCCCACCCTAGCATTTTCTAAAAGGTGCCCTTCCCAACTTTAGGTCTGGTGGAGTTCCAGGTATGTCCAGATTGGATATATGACTACTTCAGCGACTGATGTTAAAGCCTGAACTACATCTATCAAAGTCTGGAACACTGCCTATGAGCCTTTTTTAACCCAAACACCCACTATATTTCATGATATGCTAAATTCCATGTCTTTTCTCTGCCCCTCTTTTCTTCTTGTTTCTGGCTCGTGTTCCAACATTGCCACTTTTTGTTTCAGTCAAGTGGATTTTATTATTTCTTGGAATGACGTAGGTCACTTTGATATGAATCTGTCTGCTGATGCATAGTGTGCCATTGTCAGAGAGCATAAACTTGGCAACCGTATCCCCCCAATGATTTGATTATGATATACCAACACGTTCCTGGGTTTTGTTGTATGTTCAGTGCAGATTCAACTATCCACCCACAGACAATCTGAATGGAATAATATGAAACTGTCTAGAACGGATGAAAATAATACTTTATCCTTATGACTACAGAGTAATTAGTTTCAAAGATTAAAGATATTGCACCACAGTGGACGGTTGCAAGGAGATGGATCCAGTAAGGTTTCAAGATGCACAATTCACATTAAGTGACCTTAAGAAATCAGTCAAAGCCATATGTAATAAAAATGACTGATGCTGCAGTGCTATGCATCGGACAAGGCCTTCAGTTTTTTTCCCATGCTGTCCTAAGGGTGCAGCTGTGTTGATTGTGACACATTCAGACAAATATGTTTTCATTACATTTCACACTCCTGAATCTTTCAGATGACATTTCTATGGCTTTACTCTTCAAAATTAGAATGTGTGCTGACATTTTTCTCATGCACCTCATAAGCTGTTGGATATTTGGAGAGAAAGATAGTCAGTGTGACAGAGGAAAAGAGAAGATAGAAAAGCTAATGTGACGAACCAGTCTTTTCCCCTCAAAGAAAACAAGGAAGTTCAAAGGATTAATGACATGAAGCAAAGAATGTTAAAAGACAGGAAGAAGAATGAATATTAATGAGCACTATGCGCTTTGAAAAATCAGACTGGCATGTGTAATAGAATATAAAAGTCTGCAAATAACATTTCAGGGTAGATGGTTTTTAATATGTTAAGCTATTGGCTAAAAAAGTGATGAAAACCTAATTACATAAAATCATTGTATGCATATAGTCGACCTCTCCAGTGTTACAAAAATTAAAGCTTACGGGAGCTTTAATAGAAAATGGTGGGTAATTTAAATGCATACATACATACATGTTTGAGTTTCAGTAGTACTAGTCCATTTAACATTGATTTCCTAGGACATATTTTCAAACCTAGAGAAGAGAGCAGGGTTGATGGAAACATGTTGTCAGTTCATGGGTTAAATCAATGTTATAAAAATGCACTGGTAGACACTAAAGACACTGGTATCCCCTATTAATGATAAAGTATGACTATACTGTACCACAAGAATCAATTTCCTTACCAGACACACACAAAACACGTTGGTGTCTGTTTTCTTATCGAGTGACCAATCTTCTAAAAGCCTGTGTGAAATGCAGGAAATAATCCAAGTTACTGAAAACACAAGGTATTAAGAAAAAAAGCCATTATTTTCTTGGCTCTCTCATAATATAAAAACTAATTGAAACAATATAATCGGGCCAAAAGACCCTGATAATAACAAAAAGCCTGTGTTAAGCTTACACATATTGGCAACATCACAACTTATTCACTTAAGTGGATGTATGACATATAAAAATGTGTCGCTTAAATGGATTGCAGTGTTTGGTATGTAAGAGATAACTGCATTCTGCGTGGAAGATAAGCAGTGTGATGCTGTACAGTACATAGTAAAGATGATGATGTTTGCCTATGTGTGCCATTTTTATACCTATGTGTTTAAATCTGCACCTCCGCAGGCAGCGACTCCATCCTGGGATCGGTGGCTTTGCGTATTGTCATGGGCAGCTGGTGGCTCTTCACCCTCATTGTGTGTTCGTCCTACACAGCAAACCTGGCTGCCTACCTCACTGTGTCACGCATGGACAATGCTGTGCGGTAAGGCACCTTCACTGAACATTTTCTATCAATCAGTCAAATGCACTTGATTCTCTTCTTGTGGAACCACAACACAACAGGGGATTTTTATCTTGAAGGTCAAAAGCACTGAAATTACGCTTGCAGTACTTTCACTTCTTTATTTCTTTATGTGATTCTTACTGAGGGAATAGGACATTCTGTAAACACAATGTGCTTTTAATATATACAGAATTAGTGGCCCTGATCTCAATCCAAGTCCTATCCAATCCCATATTTATAGTAACCTAAATGATTAAATATGTATCTGAAACAAATGTAGCCTTCTAAATTTGACACACCTTATATTTTGCAAGCTTCTCTGAATACTGAAGGTCCTGGTTCAAACTATTAAGTTGATACACTTAAATCTTTGATATGAAATTAAGGAAAGTTTAACTGTAAGTGTTGTATGAAGTGATGCTCCTTTTACCTCATAAACAATCTTTGGCAGCGTACAGACACCAGCTGCACACAAGCCAAAATTTTCTGTCATAAAGTAACTCACCAAATTAACATTAATTAGCGACAGCTGACCTGCCACCAGCGATGACGGTCAGAGCTGGGTAAAAATTAGATGCTGCTTCTCAAATGTTGAGCTTTGACAAAGAGAGATGAGAAATAGCAGATTTGTTACCATTAGAGTGTAGTGAAATGTGTCAATCACAGATGTCAGAACTGAGTCAATCACAGGTGCAAGTGAAATGCTCGCAGTGTAGAGCCTGGCTGTCATTAAAGAGAGCAGGCTGAGGTGGGCAACAGACAGCAGAGTACAGTAAAGAAAGGATCTGGTTTTGATCGGCTTCATTCAGTGCTAATCACTAAATATGCCCGAATCGGCCCCGATACGGTTACTTAGGATTGGCTCCGGACATCTCCATTCAGTGTTGTGTGTCAAGGAACTGACGCACTCAAATATACTTTGTGGTACAAGGACTGTCTTTAAAAACACTATATGGTATTATAAATAATATTTTATCTCAAATTTGAAAAGATTAACAATACTATCAGCACATGATTTAGCTTTGCACTTCTATAACATTGTCAGACTCAGGATAGACAGTTAAAAGAAAGAAGAACAACAAATTACATAAATAAATTTTTTATTAGTGCAATTAGACATGAACCAAAAAGTGACAAATTAGAGAGACATGTAAAAATACAATAAGACAAAACAGTAAGACATAAGACATAAATGTGTGTTGTGTAAGTTTGTCAGAAAAATATTATAAAATTAAGTAATTCGTTGTAACGATGATAAATACGTTAAGTTAATAAAATATTTAAAAAAATATATACACAAAGAAAATGCAAATACGTACACATACGTGCACATATGTACAAATAATACTAACAATAGTAACCGTAAACAGAGTTTGATGTGTAAAACTGGTTAAAGCCTCTGCATGCTTTCATATGATCATTTTGTGTATAAGCCTTGAATGAATGTGTGTATATATTTGATGTAGCTCTACTTTAACAAGATTTTAGTTTGTTGGAATCCCCTATAGTCTTTTTTTATGCCGTACACAGCATACAGTGTGTTTTTCCATATTTTAACCTCAGGGACAAGTGCTGTAGCTCAGGTTGAAGGTAAATCTGTGAGCATCTCTCATGTGCTGCAATTGGTAAAGAGTGTTTGGTTTGTCTGCTTTTCTGTAGTTGTTGACCCACTGACTAACAACTAGCCTGCCCTCAGTCCAAATGCTATTTGTCAGTGAATCTAATTTTGTGTGCTGTCTCTCCCCAAAGAATAGGCAGAGAGGCATTTGATTGCATTGGGTCTGTCTTCTGTTGAGCAAATAGCCACATGTGGACATGTGAGGAGAGGGAGCAACTGCTAATCAGTACACAGCTCACCTGTGAGGAGACCTTCCCTGGTGTGTGCGCGCGCGTGTGTGTGTGTGTGTGTGTGTAGATTGGCAATTACAGGGACATTAAAATGTCTCATAGCACATTTGGTACAGTTTAGGGAACAGAATCAACCTATCTGCAAATGATTGCATTTAGGAGTTAAAGGGTAGGGTAAAGTACACTGTGACCAAATTATAAATTGGAACAATCAAAACACATGCTGTACGTGTCCCTTCCTGCTGTTCTCAGTAGAAACTACTTCATTAAACGTGTAGCCTGTGTGGGATTAACCTCTTGGTTAATCTAAAAAGAAAATCTGTAACAGATTTTAAGCAATAAAACCTGAGACGTACAATACATTCCCGAGAGATCAAATGTTCTGGAGGTGATGAACTTTAAAGCTGCCAAACCTACTGAATGTGTACAACCGCAAACTTAATAGCCTATGTATAGCCCTGCTTATTGCGAGAAGAACAGTAAATCATTGCAATTCAAAAATGTTTATTGGTTTCTTCAACCAGCATTTCAAGCTACGGTAGGAGAGACTTTGGCCTTTGTTTTGTACTCCATTACTTTTCTGACACTTCTTAAATTGCCCAGCATCAGCAGCAGTGCGTTTAAGTTAACTCTGCTGCTCCACTTCCCAGTTACATAATCTGTGTGAGTAAATACTCTGCTAAATGTAAAACTTGCTGTGAACAAATTTGTGTACAATCTTTAGTGACCCTGGCTGTAAATTGCCAGCAGGCTTAGTAAATCTTCCCCCTAACATCTAAATTAAGACAGACACCGAAAAAGACATTGACATATGGAAGAAGCATTGATTAACATTTTGGAAGGATAAGGAATCAGTTTTTCCTTGAAAACTGAATCTCAATCTGTATGGGTCACATACGACCGGCAAAGTGTGGGGAACTGCTTCTTTTTATTACACAGAACGTAGAAATAACACCTCAGATCAAAACTGGAGAATAGGAGTTATTTGAATTAATGAAAAGAAAAGATTTAAACTTGCGTGTTGCTCAGTACCTGCCCACTTGATGTCGTTACTAGATCCTTAAACAGACCGTGGGTCCTACCTCACAATCAAAGTGGACATCTGTCTGGCACACCAATGATTTTCTATTATGAAATCAATATTTATCAGAAAACAAAATCAGTTGTTGTTTACCACATAAAGCACAGGGTGGGCACTCTAAATTAGCCTGTAGTTGGCTTAATTCTGAATCTTTTCAAAAGGAATCAGTTGTTAGGCATTAACCACAGTTCTGTGAGCACAAATTAAGCCCTCTCAGACCTGATTTGTGCTTCGCGGGCAGGCTTTCTGTGAGAGAGGGAAAACTTGCTGCCTTTGCATCATTATCACAGACACACCTAAAGGTCAGGCAAAGTGGAAATTATTCTTCTTTTTCTGTCAGAACTGGACTTCATCTCCTTTCAGGGGGGCAACTATTTTTGTGCTACTGTAGAACCACTGGAGGACAGAAAGGGAAGGATATTTACACAGGAATGGTCTTTGGTGAGTGGCCATTACTACCTTTCTCATTGTCCTGTGGGGCATACTCAGTGCATTTACATGCACCGTAGTAGTGATAGAAGACACTGCTCCCTGACTTTTTTTGGTCTTTTTTTTTTTTGTTGCTGGGTATGAGAGCAGACTGATTTTCACCTCACAGTCTGTATTTTACAAATAGTCGAAGGGTCACCGGTGGAAACAGACTCATTTAGACTTCTGCAGGCTCCTTTGTGTTAGTTTCAGTTTAGGCCGAACTTTGCATGAACTCAATTTATATGCATGCTCTCTCTACCCAACCGGTCGAGGCAGATGACCGCCCACTTTGAGCCTGGTTCTGCTTGAGGTTTCTGCCTGTTAAAAGGCAGTTTTTCCTTGCCACTGTCGCCTAGTGCTGCTCATGGTGGAAATGTTGGGTCTATACATATAGAGTTGGTTTCACTTGCTCTATATTAACAAGTGCTATGAGATAACTCTGTAATGATATAGCACTATATAAATAAAATTGAATTGAATTCTCTCTACTTTGTCCAAGCCTTGGAAAGATTCTGACAGATGTGACTTGAATTTCAAAAGCCAACTAGAATGAGATGCAGTCCAGCTCCCTTCATTTTAACAACATCAAAAGTCAAGTGTTTTGTTGTTTTTTTGATTCTTAGAGAAATCAACTTTCTTTCTTTCTTCCACAAGTCAGTTACAGACACTGGTAGACTGCCAATTGTGTTTTTACCAGTGCCAAACGAGACTATATACCATCCTTTTATAGTATGTATGTGAGCATGTATGTGCGCTTATGTATGATTACCAAAGTGTGCTTCTGTGTGTTTCTAAATCCCTGTGTGCATGATACAGTGGTATGATTTAATGGGAACAATTAACAACAGAAAATAGTATGGTTACTTAAGTCAACACTTGCATATTAGAACGTTTCTTTATACAGTACATGGCTTTTTCCCCTTTTGTTTGCTCTCGCTGTAAATAAGCCTTTACAAAACGCCTACGCCTCAGGAGAAGAGAAGAAACACTATTCTTTCTTGCCTACCATGCTGCGATATAACACAATTTTGTGTTCCTGTCTTGAGTGAGTCTGAGCAAATGAGAGAGAGTCTGTAACTTTATTTTGTCCTTGTTTTTTGTTGCTGTTTTCATCGTTACTGCTATGGCCAATGTTAAATGTATAAAAAGGCAAACATAACCATGACCAACTGTGCAGTCAGCCATTTAATACCTTACAGGACATTAGTGACATGCGCACATAAAAAGAGGGTAATGTTTTTTACAAGCATGCGTCTCTGTAGAAGTACAACGGAGGGGAAGAAAAAAATGTAGATTGCGTGTATGTGTGTGTTGGGTTGGACTAGACCTCTGTATTGATTGCAAATCAAAGTGTATGTTACACTGCTCTGAGAAAGGAACGGCAAACAAAAGAAAATGCTTAAACATGGGTGACAGATGTTCTCAGTACATATACAGTACAGTATCTACTTCAAATAGTCATTGCCTGACATTATCACTTGTTAATGGTTTGATTTTACTGGATCTTTACTGGCTTTTACATCAATTTAGATCAATGTTTATAGTATTGATTTACCTCAAATCTATAGTTCCACATGTGTAGCTGCTTGTGTAGTTACGTTAAAATAACATGTTATACAAAAATAAAGCAGAATCTTTTACTCGCTGCTGTAAAGCTTGCAGTTTAATCTGACAGAATACGCTGGAGAGCATGCAATATTATATCAGTCGTTTCTTTTTCTCTCGCTTGCTTTTCCCCCTCAACAACCACTGCTACACCATATAGGCTTCTAATTAAATGGCTGAATTAGTCCAACATCATCATCTTGAGATAAGCTACTCGATTCTCTCACTTTTTTGTTTTTAGGGAACTGGTGAGGAGACAATCTTAGCTATATAAACATTTTGGCGCTACGCCAATATATTGATTTTGTAAAGAAATGCAGCAACTACACAGAGCAGCATGTCAAACATATCAGCCCAAAACCAGTCAAGGAAGTAGGTAATCTTCTGGGTAGAATGCCATTCAAATTACACTGGAAGCAAACTCTAATTACGAGGACACTGTCATTCAGCAAATATGATGCTGTACAAAATTGGCAATAATCTCTACAAATAAAATACAGCTGCTGCAAGGCGCATCATTTCTTACTGCCCACATAGCATCTGCATAATAAGCATTTCAATAAGGAGAGACTAGTTTTCAGAATATAAAGTATTGCTCATAAAATGTAGATTGGAGTTTGGTGCAGACTCTATTAGGGGCTAAGGCCCAATCAGGGGATTGAATCCCATAATCAGTCAGCAACTTAACCTCCCGACCTCTTCATTGTTTCTGCGAATGTTGTTGGAGTCACGGTGCTAGTATGTTGGCATCAACGTCCGAAGCAGCAGGCAGCACGCTACAGGTGCAGCTAATTTAGATGATAAGGAACACGCTGTTTAGTGATTTGCTCCAATGCTCCCAAGAGAGGGAGAGGGCAGCGTTAGGCGTAAGAACTGGACGGAGTGAAGCAGGAGGGTGTTAAAACTTCAGTTTTAAATAGATTGGAAAATCTGAATAAAATGGAAGGATACAAATGATACACGTTGCCAGCAGTAACAGCTTTGTTGGCAGCAAACTTCATATGGAAAAAGTGATTGCAATAATGGCTTCATACAGTAACACGATACTTAGCATTAAAATTATTAGTGAATTAAAGACACAGTCTGTGACCCCACTACCAGAAATTAAAACACTTGATTAGAACCTGATTGTCTTATAACACAGACCAGTAGAAGAAAGACTGGCCTATATTTTAATAATGACTGGTTAATGAATGCACAAAAATGTTAATGTGAGCTATACTCACTCGCTATATATTTTAAATAAATAATCAACAAAGTGGACAAAAGGGCAAAATGGTCGATTAGCCCTTAATGTGCTCCGTAGATAAATTAGTTTTGATACATATACAATATTTCCTGCTGGCAGTTATATTAATGTATAGCACTCTACATGAGACTAACTGAAATGTTCTCCTGTAAAGTTTGTGTCAAAGAAAATCATTTTCAGTTTAATTTTTTTTTTATCATTCCCTGTTTTTCCCCGATCACATTCTTTTATCAAATCTAGTAAACAAACTCGCTAATGTGACCCCGACTGTAGGTCGTTCCAGGACCTGTCCAAGCAGGTGGACCTGGTTTACGGGACAGTGAGGGACTCGGCCGTGTACGAATATTTCCAGGCTAAAGGCACCAACCCTCTGGAGCAGGACAACACATTCGCTGAGCTCTGGAAGACCGTCAACAAGAACAATGGCTTTGAGAACTCTGTCTCCAGTCCATCAGAGGGAATCAAGAAGGTGAGGATTTATTTTAGTTTGGTTGTTGGACTTCTGTAGGCCTCTTTGGAACAAGCTGCTCCTGGGGAAAGCAATCTGAAAAGTCATATTTAATCAAATAATTTATTTTAGAGGCGTTAACTATGTTTAAATAATCATTTTGGTTTGACCCCATTCATTAAGATATATATTTAGCTATTCTTTCACATGAAAAAGGCAGGCAACAAAAATATTGCCTCGTCCTCCAGAAGCTGTAAATGCTTGTAAATAAATTATATAAAAATGTAATATAGCTATACATTCAGCTCAGAGAGCGAAACATAAGCTCAGCTTTGATGATAATTAACTGTAGCTTTTTACTTTCACACAGCCAGGTAGGGACAAACTGTAAGAAAGTTAAGTAATTACTGTCCCTGATTCACTGAGGCATGTGAGTCAAGTGATATTTTTAATCTATTAAATTGTGAGGGTTTTTAATTATTCTCTCAAACTCGGTGTGCTACTGAATTAATATTTTATGCATTCTCTCTTCTGCAATCCTTTAACACAAACAAACTAACACACACACACACACACTACTGAACATATGCACTTGTCATTAAACTGCTTTTGATTTGAGCAGCTCATTGTATTCATTGCGAGGCCAGTTTGCAGAGATACATACATCAATGGAAAACAACTCTTCTTAGTTCTGAATCAACGCCAAACATATTTAATGACATGAAGCCTTCTTATTTGTACTTACTGAATTACTACAGTGCTTCTTATAGCCCACAAACTGCTGCATGTGCCTCATTCTGAATTCAGTGTTATAGTTTGATGGCATTGTGATTTGGCCAGTGTATCTTTATTTATTAAAGATTAGTGAACTTGAGAGCCCGTGTAGACCTAATGAGATGCAAGGTGAAAAGGTTGTTTGCTTGTGTTTGTTAAGAGTAGTCTTACTTACACCACAGGGAAGGTACGAAAAACCCGAATAAAAATAAAACAATCCTGAAGGATTGCAGATAGATTTTCAGCTGTTCTACAGTTCATATTCTCCACAGTGTGCGCTTGAGGCTACAGCATATGATCGCGTCTCTGAAAAGTGCTGCATGCAGAGGAATGAAAAGCCAGAAAAAAATAGGGATGCAACTATTTTCATCATATTTATAAAGAAATCAGTTGTTGTTCATGCTATTCAATGTTTACTCTAATGAGAGGGCATGAGTCTGTAATTCAACATATAGGTGCTTAAAACAGGATGCTGGGGTGGGACATGATAAGGGGAAACGTTCACTAATGGGCAGATTTGAAAAAGCATGGTTTTGTTTGTATTTGTGCGAGAGCTTTTGCTCGTCTGCATGGGACAATGTTTGTCTCTGATAAGGGAAATAAACCTGAAAAACTCCTTATTAAATGAGGTTTCTCAGCTTGGCTAGTGATAGTCATTCAAGTATCTATCCTTTGTATATGTCTTTTGTGTGTGTGTTGTGGGACTTTTGTTGACCTATCCAGGCAAAGCGAGAGTCATATGCCTTTCTGTGGGACATGGCGGTGGTAGAGTACGCTGCTCTGACAGACGACGACTGCACGCTAACAGTAGCAGGAAACAGCATGAGCACCAGAGGCTACGGCATGGCCCTGCAGCATGGCAGTCCCTACAGAGACCTCTTCTCTCAGAAGTATGTATATTGGTATTTTATACTGAGATTTCATAACAAGGAGACATTGCTAAGAATAGGTAAAAAAAAACAAACAAATAGGTCCAACTGGGCATTAAATACAAGTGGTCAGACAGGTTGTAAATCACCCTCTAAACTACAAACAGTGACTTGGTGAAAGATCTTAAATACATGACTTTCAGGAAAAGAAATGATGAATATTTGAAGGCGTCTGGGGTTGTAACTGTGTGGAAATGTCAAAAGCTTTGGCAGCTGTGTGTACATATGTTTGAGAGTACCTTTTTGCTCCGAGTGAATGTGCAGGCTCGTGCACGAACACATACAGTATGTGCCAGTCACTGTTGAAGAGGTTGAATAATGACTGTGTAGAAAGCTAACCCCTCCGATGGGACAGATTCACTGTCTCGCCTCTGTTGGTGCTCAGCCGTCATCATTCTCCTCCACAGCATCCATCCATTCCTCTCTGTACGCTAACTAATGAGCTGACTGTAGTATTTGATCATCGTTGTTTCCACGCTTATACAGTTTGATCTGAAAGTTGCGATTGTTAATCTTTACCTTGTTTACATAGAACTTTTATTTTAGCTCTTGTAAGCATTTAGAAATTGTTTCAACAATGCGTCGGTACGTTCTGCTGTGCAAACTGCAGCTTTTAATAGCATTTTACCCACTATGGTTCTTTAATGAGCTAACAATCAATGCTAATGCAGTACCTTAACCGTGTCGGGTTTTTTTATTAGTTTTATTTCATCAGCGCTAAAGTATTATCATGTAATTACAGTCACTCAGAGCAGTCTTATATTGATTTCCTAATTTTCCTTCATGTTTGTCTTTGAAAATTATTTAATTTTCCATTCTCTACTCCACTGTCTTTGTAATTTGATTAGCCAGCATTTAACATGAACATTAACAGTATAAATCAATGCTAAGGATTTGGAAAGTGTTCTGTGGTGTTATTACATGAAACGGTGCACATACTAAGTCTTTCTTCTCCACAGGATATTGGAGCTTCAGGAAAAAGGTGACCTTGACATCCTTAAGCAGAAATGGTGGCCAAAGAAAGGCCGCTGTGGTGACCTGCAGAGCCACGCAGATGCCCAGCCGGAGGGACGGGCGCTGCGTCTCCACAGCTTTGCCGGCGTCTTCTGCATCTTGGCTGCCGGGCTGCTGCTGGCCCTCCTGGTGGCTGCACTGGAGACCTGGTGGAACAGCAACCACTGCCGGAGAGAGCAGCCCAAAGAGGTGACCACTGACAACTCGTCGGGCCAGGGTCCAGGCCCAAGCCTGCTAACCCAGAACCGGGCCATGGTGGCCACCACGGGTCCCCCTGCCCCACCAAGGCCCCGGTCGAGACCCAGACCACCGGGCCCCCCGGTCCTGCCCAGAGATGCCACTGCCACACTCTACTTTATGGATCCAGCAGGCGCTGACGCCAGCCCCGATTTAGTAGAGCTGCAGTACACCCAGTTATAATAGGTGTGCCCCTGATGATAGTCCAGACATCATGTGATCAATCTACTCATTCCTTCTCATGTTGGGAGAGAGGTTGGGGTGCTTTTTTAGGGACTTTTGAGGCTTCTCTCTCAAACACACTCACTGTGATTCTCTCTCATACTGACACATAAAATCATTAATTGCCTACATTTTAGAAGCAAACAATCACTGGTCCTCATGTGAGAGAACCGCAGCTGGAATTGTAAATGTAAATATAGCGTTGAATTGCAAATTGAAAACCACATACTGAACTTGTACTTCTGAGTCACAAGTACTTCAGTTGCACAATAGCTCTCTTTAGCTAATCCATTCAAGTCTTAATGCTTTAGAGCTCTGACTTCATCTTTCTGCTGTCGACTGGGCAGCCCCTCTGAATGAGGCATCCAGACAACTAAGGCTTGACATGGATCCCTAAACTAAAGTGTGAGCAAAAGCAAATAGTAAAGAATCTGAGCCTTGACCTGCCTGTTTGACAGTCCAACAATCCAATAAGAACCCGACGACACCCATTTGAGACCCAGTCCTGTCCTGAAAAACAGTAAATCAAACTCCACCATTGCTGGTTTTAGCTGCATTTGAGAGTTTGAGTTACTGCTGTTGATTTCTATTTCAGCCTTTGTGTGCAGCTGCTCTCATAATAACCACATACTGCTGTCATGTGACATTCACAACAGACAAACGTCGCTCACTGTCTCAGTATTTATAGAAGATAAGATGTGTTGTTTGTTGTTTGAGGTTGTGTGCTCCATTATTATTGTGTTTGTAGACATGTCTTGAAGCTATTTTCCACCCAAAATCTACCTTTTGAGCATCAAACACCTTCTGTTGGCTTGAAATGTGACTGTAAAAGCTACATAGAAATTTGTTAAAAACACTGCAGCTTAATCCAGTAACCTGCTGTCTATCTATATTCTCAGAAATTGTGAAATGATCGGTCGATTATTAGCTGATAAAAAGAAAATAACTAGAGAATTTAAAAATAGATTAAAGTAGAAACAATTATTTAATTATATAAAATTACTTGGCATAATCAGTAACACTTTGCTCTGTTGTGTACCATTGTAAATTAAATATATTTGGGTTTTAAAACAAGACATCTTAACTCATGGTGGGCATTTTTCTCTGTTTTTGACATTTTATAGACAAGTCAGTTAATCAGAAATATTATTGACATATTAATCATTAATAAAAAATAATTGCTACTTGCAACCCTAAAATAGATTAATAATTCAAGTAATTTATTGTGCAAAAATGACTAATATTCTCTAGTTTAAGTTTTTAAAATGTCAGGAGTTGCTGCTTTCATCAGTTTTGACAGTTTGAGAAGGACAAAAACAACACAGCCGCTCACTACAAACTTTTTACAGCTATCTTTCAAGCCTGCAGGAAACTAGTGTTAAATTGTCAAAGGATTTGGTGCAGTATCACTTTTAATTGTTCTAAGCATCACTGGCACCATGACAGCACAAACATATACAGTATGTGGAAATTATGACAGCCATTTCAATCAAAACCTACTGCAAGCCTGAACACATCAGCCATTTAAAAGGAATAGTTTGACTTTTTGGGTAACAGCCTCATTTGCTTTTTTCAGGGGAGTTAGATGGGAAGATTGATACCACTCTCATATCTGTTCATTCGTTAAGAAGCTACAGCCAGAAGATGGTTAGCTTAGCTTAGCATAAAGACTGGAAGCAGGGGGAAACAGCTAGCCTGGCTCTGTCCAAAGTTCCTCAATGAGAGTTACATTAACCATTTCTTAATGCCCAGCACCTGTGTGGAGCATCTCTGCTGGTTGCCTGGCAGTTTCGGCTGATTGCCTGGCAACCTCACAGAGGCAACAAGACTCTGGGAAGTCACTGCCGCCGGCTTTTGTTTTAGAAATAATTGCAGCAAGTAACTCCCCGTAAAATCACAAATTGTTGTTTGCACATTAAGGTTTGTTTATGGATTAAACAAACAAGATCAGGTATGTTAATTGACATTCTGCCCACAGTCAGCAGTAGCACCTAACAGAATTTTAAGCTCTGTGATTGAATGTTTACACCAAAACGCACTAGGACATAAAGATGTACAGTGTCACCTTGTTTTTTTAAATCAAAGAACCACATATTTTTAGCACAATTCATGTTTTGTACTGATGATTTAACAAGGAGAGTTTCATGCCCATCCAAGCCAAGGAAGTGCACCAATTGTCAGTTGCCTATCCGTGTCTCTGAAGAAAATGATAGGGCTGGAACCAGGGGTGCCTTCAATAGCTCCTCACACTTTTCAGCTCTATACGTAACGCACAGGCATGAGAGTGGTGTAGATCTTCTCATCAAATTCTCCGAAAGAAAGCAAATAAGAGTATTTCCCAAAATGTTGAACTATTCCTTTTATTAACTAACTAGTAATTAATTGCAATTATATGTCAATGTCCGGATTCACAGGGGACCCTGTTGGTTATGTATCGTTGTCTGTGATCTTCAGCAGGTGACTAAGGATTACGGTCTGGAAAGGGTTTCTGGTCCATTGACATATAATGACATAACAAGCGCTTCACCAGAAAGAAGGCGGGACATATGGACAGACAGAGGGAGAGACTGGGAGGAGGCCGAGGCTCTTGACACAGGTCAGGAGAGGCCTGGAATACTGTACTGGATGGTCATTGGCTGTGTCAGGGCGAAGGGGCGGGGCATGGGTCCGGGCAGGGGTAGACTGTAGTTGCTTCATTTGTCATCTCACCCCATGGTCTCTCCTGTTACTTGATTTTTATGTTTTGTGTGTCTTCAGTGTGGCTCGCCTTAAATGGGTGCATGATGACAGAATAAATTACTGTTGTGTGGAGGGCAGGGTGCAGCTAAAATGTGCCTGATAAACAGTCACATGCTGCTTATTTGGCTTCTCCCTCTCCTCTCCCATGTTTGTGTTTCCCCATTGATGTGCGTTTCTGAGAAAATTTGTATTCAAAAAAATTCTTCAAAATAATTTAGAAAAATTAATTTAAGTAACATCAACTACCTTGTCTTCGTTTAAACTTGACTGCCTCAAAGTGTGATTCATTGGATTTGTGCGTCCATTGGAGCCTGTGTTGTTAACAGCTGATGCTCTTCATGCAAGAGTCCCCCACTGTAGATGTGTGGTCACCTAATTGTGGAGAAAATTTAAACACTTCTGCATGAAGAGACATCTTCATTTAAGTTCATTTCAGAAGTAGAGACATTATCTTTTACGACACCATATTTAAGATTTAGTGTTTTAAGGTAATGTCTCTCTCGATGTTGGCTGCTTAAAAAATTCCAGTATATTATTAATTTATATATTTGGGTTTCCTGAATAGAGCTGAAATAAGCCAATATGCTTATTTCAGCATCCTTCAAACTCACGTGAACATTACTAGATGTACATTAGACTTGCTCTAACTGAATAATAAGAGTAGACTGCATTGCATGTAAACTGGTCATGATGGTGATGATGAAACAACCAGTGTAACCTGTCTTTCTCTGTCTTCATTCACTCTATCTCCATCCCATTCTTTCCTTTAACCTCTTAACTCCTTTCACTGCATATTCATCTTCACTTTTATTCTTAATCACACTCCTCCTTAATTGCATTCATGCTGTCCCTTCCATTAAAACCTCTATTCACTATCCTGTCTTCTTTTATTCCACACACTTGCTATGGCTCTGCCTTTCTTTCCATATATCTTTAGGACAAAGAGGTGAACCTGGAACAGGTCCACCAGCGTTTGAACAGCCTCCTGGACGAGGACTTGGCCCACAAACAGCTGCCAGGCCAGTCTATCGAGATCTCTGCCCTGGACATTGGCAGCATGCAGCCCAGCCAGTCCCTGGAGGCCTTGTCTGCTCGGGACTATCCAGCCCATCGGGGGCCGCCACGGCTCTCTGTGACCACTTTCCTCCAGGAGGGACATGGGGCAGGAAGGACACTGGGCGCGGCCACTGGCAGGACCTTGCCCCTGCCCCTCAGCAGCGCCACCATGCCCTCTATTCGCTGCAAACACAGGGCGCCCAATGGGGGGCTCTTCCGGCAGAGCCCAGTCAAGACACCCATGCCAATGTCCTACCAACCAGTGCCAGGAGGACCCATCCCAGAAGCCAATGAGCCCAGCCACGGGACATCCATCTGATCAAGTCGAACGTTGACAGACACTCGAGCTCAAACAGATTGGTGGAGAGTTAAACAGAGTGCAAACAGTCTGAAGAGATATAAATAAAACACTAAAAAAGGATTTTTATTACCAGTGATGACGAGTCAGTGGGATGACACATGACAAGACACTGAGACTTTCATGTACATATTTGTAAGTACAAAGATCGAGAGAGAAGCAACATTAAAAAGTGTATTTTGAATATTCTCAACAGTTGAGTTTAAAAAACATAAAAGTATTTAAAAAAATGACTGTTTGAATGGCTTTGTAAATTTTGTTCTAAATGAATAAAAGTGACAATTCTTTGTGGTTGTTTTCTAAGTGCCAAGTTCAAAGATGTTTTCTTTCAGATCAATATTAACTGAATGTACTGTACAATTAATGATAAAAAAAGACATTTCACACTTCAAAGACATTGGAAGAATTGATTTGTTTCATATGAAAAAAAATAAAAAGAACAATACAAAAATGCTGAGATGTGTGCTTGAAAACATATTTAGCATATCAGTGCCGTGCCGTCGGTGTGTATCTGTGACTGGGATCACTGATAAAATGGTATTTTAGAGCACAATAGTAGGGAAATGAGAGTCTGAAATGACAAAATCACACATTTTGCAGCACTACAATTAGTGCAATAAATAAGGGCTCATTATCTTCGATTTTCATACTGCATTAAAAAAGTCTGACTTGAAAAAACACCTGTTCGAATTGGATTTGAAAAATACCATTTGCAATGCAACCACTCTACTATAATCAGAGTTTTTTGTGTTTTCTTTAACTTACTAAGACTTGAATGCTCATCAGCAGCTCATTGCAGTTTCTCTCCATTTCCCTCTTCAGTTTAGATTTTCTGAACTGTACTCATTGTAAGAACACATGGTTTATGGTAAATATAGTGTGCTCTTGCAGCAGGAAACAACTTGTGTAAATGGGTACAAATGGTTTTATTTCTTGGTCCATAAATCTAATTACCCTTAAATGTTTACCAGTTCCAGGCAACAACTGGTACTGGGAAAGAAGGATAATGCCCAATAAACAATAATATTGTCAATTTTATCCATGTTTAATCCAATGACTACCAGCATCTGATAATCTCACTTCACATACAGTAAAGGGAAACAGAAAGCCATCTATGTGGGTATCAAGGATAATTGCTCACATTGGGTCACATTGAGCAAAATCCATGAATTTGAAGGTTAATCAGACTTCAAAGAACAGTTTATAAGCTTCCCAGGATTTTACAACTCTGGAAAGTTATCACAGTGGTAATTATTTTGTCTTACATTGCGACAATCACGAAGAAAACAGTAGAACAATAAGCTAAATTTATGGAATAACCAACATCGTGAATCTCTTACCAAGCTCAATTTACTCTAATTACATTATTCAATATATGGTATAAACAGCCTAAATTCCATATCATTAAGCTAAGCATGCCTACAACAGCCAATGAAATCTACCCAGAGCTTTAACTCCAGTCCAGAATGTTAAACCTGTTCATACTGTAAATAATACAGACAAACAAAAAAGCCAGCATGAGAAAATGTCATGTAGTCATGCATAGAATTAATAGTTTATTTATCATTAGATCTAAATTTGCCAATATATGGTTATAAAAACTTTAGATCGTATCGTGCAGCATTCCCTCCAGACACTGAGATTTTAACAAATATAGAGGGATGGTCTTCACAACCAAACCATTCCTCCCCACTCTACTGCTGATTTCACTGGCCTGCTGCCTGTACATATGGTTTACTGCTCGTGTGTGTTGATGAACTACACGATCTTTGTTCAGTTCTCACAGACTGCCACTGGAGATACCAACTGATCAAGAAAACGTCTGGCAAGTGTTGTCACTTCACCTTCAAGCCCCAACTTCCACTCAACCAAGCAAACCAAGTCCTATTGAAAAATTGTCAAAAAATGGTCAACTGAAAATTGAATTTTGGGCTATCTTTCTGGTTTATGTGAATTTCAAATGGATTTCTTTTCTCTGTCACGACTGAGGTTATTAGAGACACAACAGATGAATGTCTGTGACCAAAATGTGTCTCTAATAAAATCAGCGCTGACAATGTGCAGGAATCCATCCTTCAATTTCACATAATTTCATTTTTCCTGCACACCTGTCTATCAGGTGTGTATTAGATATCACTTTGTTTTGATTTACTTGCAGCGTTCCCATGTGGGAAGTCAAACTGTCACTGGATGCAGACCTCTGAGAGATCATTTGGTCAACAATCAAAAGAGAGAGCAATACAACTAAATTGCAGTAACTGCTCCCGTAAAGATAAGAACAGCTCATTAAAAACACTTACAGCAAATAAAGTAAGTAGCTCAGGGAAAGACCTGTATGTAAGCCATTAACTTATCAACTACACTTTATAATACAAGGCACTGATTGCATGATGAAACTATATTTCATGGTAAAGTAATTGCCCACCTGTAATTTTAAATTTACACTTTAAGATATTAGAGTAATGGGTGGTGAAGAGACATGTTTGTTTACACACCACATATCCAAGAAAGCCTCCATCTTTACTAGTTACAGTCACACCAACTTGAAAGAAATCTTCTCTCTGAGCCCCTGTACTGCTGACATGATGATCTGCTGCAATAGCTTCCAAAATACAGTATATTGTGTATTTCAACTTCAAGAAAATAAATAGGTTCTAAGCGAAGCACCTATCTCAGGCTCTCAGGGCTGTATGTTGTATTGGCATGGTTAGAAGAGATTGTTACAGATCCAACAGCCACTGTACACTTTCAAAAGTGATGCAAGGATAACATGTGTTGCCATCATCAGTCATCATGAGTCAACACCGCTTGTACTAATGGGAAGGAGGTTGTTTTTCACCAGCACTTTTGTGTGCCGAGGCAAGTGTTGTTGCCTATTTTTTTTCTGTGTACCGCTGTTATTGAAGCTACTGACCCACACTGCTGGCCTGGCTAGGGTGTAGACTAACATCTGCCTCCTCCAATATACATGAAGTCACCATCTGCTTGTTTTCATCCGAAGGCAAACAGTTTCCCTGGGAGAAAACAATAAAAGTTCCTGGAGGAGTCACTACTGCAGCAACAAGGACATGATCCCTCACTGATAACACTACCAACAGTGTTGACTGGTATGGCACCTGCAATGGGTGTTTGTCCAAAATAATAACTAGGAGGGCTCCACTTGACTGCACTGTGCCCCTGGAGTTGAAAACTTCAAAAAAGGAAGTAAAGACTTTAAAATTGCTTCCCTCAAGTTTGAGTGTGTGCATGCACTTCAGCGTACTCGAGTTAGGAGAACTGTCTGTGCTCATATGTGTGTTGAGCTTGTTGATTTGCCCTCGTCACCTTTCCCGTCCAGTGGTCTTGCCTGCCAGTCAGACGTGGTGCTGAGCGATGCTGTAAAGTCTCCATAGCTGTGCTCAAAGGAACCACTGACCTTGTTCTGAGAGCTGAGCTGAGTCCTGTCAGGGACGTACTTCCAGTTTTTGCCTAACACAAACTGTCCACTGCCACCACTTTATGTCAAGACTCATCTTATGACATGGCCTTTTTCACCTCCACATCAGATACAAGGCTCTGACTCACTTTGCACACTTTGAAAAATAAACTCCCTAAAGGAGCTACTGAGATTACTTTCATCTGAAGAGATTACTGATGAGGTCATTTTAAAAGACACGTCCATTGCATAATGCAGAATAAAATGAATACATGTGTAAGAAAAATATCTTAATGTAGAAATATAGGCTATATAATGTACTGTGCATGAAAGACAATCACCTAATGGACTTATATTACTTGTAAAACCAACATCTCCATCAGTTTTTCTCATAGCACATTATCACAGGAACAGGGTCTTTGTAATTATACAATTCGCCCATACAAGACTTGCATGAATAGTCTGTATAATTAGCTCGTGTGGGAAGTGTGAGGCAATCTGCTGTAAAATAACTTCTATTCTCCCTGTGGGGAGATCACTGACCGTCTGTCCAGACTGCCTCTGCAGCCTTATTATCCATTCACTGGGCCATCTTACCTTAAACTGCACACAGGGCTTTTGCTTTCTCATCCTTAGGGAAGCCCTTTGCCTCTTTTGTCCCCCAAAATACAAGTTTTCATGACATTAACTTTGAATCCATATTTAGTACTTGGCATAAGAATATCCTCTCAGCTTTACTTGATCCTAGAATGCATAACATACAAACATGATCTACACATGGGTCAAGATTACCCGTGACATATGAAGGTCATGATTTTATACTACTTGAATCCATCTTTCACCCTTTCTTCAAGGCAGATCATCTTTTTTTGGTGATAAGATGTTTTTAAGGCCCATCTGTTACCTACAGAGCCATCTATAGACAACGTCTTTAAAGTACATGAGTAGCAGATGGGGAGTTTTAATGAGGAAACATAAATCAACTACACTTACTATCTGTAAAGGAACAGTTTGGATTTTGCAAATGTGCTTAATTGCTTTCTTTGCTGAGAGTTAGATGAGAGGATTGACACCACTCTCATATCTGTATAGTAAAAATGAAGCTACAGCCAGCAGTTCGGCTCACATAGCTTAGCCTAAAGCCAGGAAAGGGGGAGACAGCTAACTGGTGCCAAACCAGCCATCTACTCCAAACCTCACTTATCTACAGCACATGTTGTATCCTGTTTGTTTAAGAACATAATACAAAAAACAATGTGCAACAACAATTTGGCACATAACAGCCTGTAAAACTACAAAACAATTTTGGGCCATATTTCCCAATATGTCGACGTTTTTCTTTCTCCTCTGACAAAATTCAATAAACTCTCATAAAAGCCTCATTTGGATAAAGACTGTTACACCACCAATGGGACTCAACTAGAAATGTTGCAGAATTAGTCAGACATTTCTCATCCTGAAAAAAAATGCTTGTTGATATTATTTTATTAGTTATTTTCTTAAAAAACATCTTGTATTATGATAGCCACTATTTGATTTTTGCTTTGTTTCATTTTACTTGTCATAACTATAATCAGGACAATGTGTTTAAAATAGGCCTATTACTGGGTATTACTGTGTACTTACTAATTATTGTGCATTACATATAAACGGTTGAAGGCTTGTATTAGATCTATTAATTTAGCTTCTGCATTACAAAGAAGAAAGAACTATTATGCAGCACTGGGACTTCACCTGTCTCTGGCTTTTACATAAAGGTTTCAGAAAGACTGAAGACACTCAAGCTCAATGCATTTTAAATTTTCATCCTCTTTTCTTCCACTTCTCATCTTATGATATTTAAAACTATAAGCTAACAGGAAAGTCCAATAAGTTATGTTTTTGATAAACAGCAGTAAAATACAATTTCTACTGTTGCATTCCTGAATTACTTCTAAGCGAGTGAAATATAGCGTATGATTAACAAAATAGATTTAATACAATTTTAGATACTATTCAATAATAGCAAATGTGTAAGGTTAAATGAGTTCAACAACAAACAAAAAGCCAAAAAACTTGGTTTGAGAGTCAGAGGTTCAGACTGCAATAATTTAACATGCATTAATTTTAACAAACACACTGTTCTAATAAAAAGTAAACAAACTGAAATACACAGAGTGGGTTATTTACAGACTTTGAGCCTCTACTGCTCTCTACCTCAGCCATTTTCATAAAAACAGTTTTTATGCTGCCTTAATACAATACAATATCTGTTTATGTTTCGCTTTCAGCAAATCTTATGATATGGTGACCAGAAGAAATCAAAACTGTTTTAAGTTTGAGTGAGGATAATAAAGAAAGTAGTAGTGTAAAAACAAGACCCAAGAGTCTACAGCCATGTTAGCAGCTCTGTGAGGTTGTACTTGGGGACAGCTTCGAGCTAAATGCTAACTTTAACATGCAAACATGCTCACGAGGGCAAAACTAACAAGCATATGTTTAGCAAATATGCTTACCATGCTCACCATCTCACTTTAGCCTGTTAGTAAGCTAGTGTCTGCTATTTAGCACTTAACACACAGTACAATTACAGCTGATGTGGCAATTTTGGTCATAAACCAAAGAGTTGGGAAAATTAAAATTTTGACCTGATGTGATGATGGAATAGAACAGAATACAACCTTAATGTGCACAAAGGTGGGAGAAAATGAACTTTTATGCTGTACACTTTTGGGACTAAAATAAACCCAAACCTACTGCCTTAAACAATGGCAAAAAAAAAACCTGCGCTTCATTCCTGGCATTATAAAAAGAATCACTGTGGCTTAAAAAATGTTGAATTTTTCATAAAGCAAAAGGGCCTCTGCTGTGAGAGCACAGATGTCAACAATGTTATTTAATATTGGTAAAGCTGCATAAGTGCTTTACTGCTAAATTATGTACCGTTCACTTCTTATTAAACTATTTGGTCCACCTACAGTAGATTCTTTTCTACCTGCATAAAAATATCTTAACTTGTTGATTTCTCAACCATGGTACCTAAATGTGAAAGATTGCCCTTTTATATTGAATAGAGTGAACAGAACTATGATTATCTGTGATATTTATACTAGATGTCTGAAGGACACAGAAGTTTCAAATTACTTGTATGTATGACAAATATAGCTGATAAGGTTAACTAATGTCCATGACAACGTAAATCAAACATGTTATTGTTGAAGGCTGGTGCGTGTTTTCAGCTTGCAGTGCAGCCACTGGCCAATAAATCTGATCGTTCGTAGTAAGAAGACGTTTTCAAGGTCAATTGAAGCTGGACAGATATGTTTTAATCTGCCTCTCTGGACACAACTTTTATGCCCAAACTGTAGGGATCAATTGTCTGGCCTGGGTGTGGCTGCTCACACTGAACGTAAGCACAGAATATCAAGTCGGTTCTGTCCATTGACTATTCCAATGCATGTTATATATTTAATGTCTCTAATATTCAGGTCGATGTGCGTCTGTGTTTCGCCTGGCTGTGAGACAAAGTTTCTTGCTTTGTTTCTGGAGCTGATTAGAATATCGGCATGCTCCTTGCCTGAGCCAACGCGATGCGCTCTGTTATTGTGAGGAGCTATTAATTGTTTTTTTGTGAATCAGCTATATAGTATCCACACTGACCACCTGTCTCAACATAGCCCTTAAGAGAGATACAGTACTAAAGCAAGTGAATTACACGTGACACCTATGCTGTCCCTGTCCAAGTGTTTACATGCCCTTCAAAGATGTGTCCACATGCAGGTCAACTTAGGAAAACTAAATCATAATTATACCGACTACTGATGTGTCCCCCTCTCGTCTGTAACAATGAGTTCATCATCAACAACATTCATCTGTTTCCCAACCAGCTATTGAAATCTCTCTAAGGTTACAAATTTTAAACTCTGGGTTTGATACTTCTTCTAGTCATGCATTTGGGGGTTTTACCCCATCAAGTTTTGACTATAGTGCTTTGGAGCAATGGTTTTGCAGTGTGTCCCTGTTTTGTTAGGGATAGAACATGCACAAGCACACAGGTGGTAAGATACACATTCCTGCAAATGGTTTCACACTATTCCACTGAGCTACAGGCACCGGTAATGTGCCAAGAAACACAGCAATGTGCCAACAAAGGCAGGGAAGAAGAACACTACAAACAAGTAAACATGTATACGCAGAGCTGGCTTAAAAAATAAATTGTAATTGTAAATTGTAAAGAGGAAACCTTGTAGGAGAATTCTCCACAGGGTACCTTTAAGTGAAACTAGCGTTTTTAGCAGTTGGTATTAATGCATTTACATGCTGGTGGGATCGAGACTAGGGTGCAATCTGTCTGCCAATATAATGGCTGCAAAAGGCTGCAACTTCAGGACCTCAATATGGTCCAGGACCTCAATCTGAGTTACTATAGCCACTAACTTCAATCTATTATTAGGACTATGAACTATAGGAAAAAGCCAATCACTACAACTGTACTCAATTATATTTTACTTAACTGTAACAACATTACTGATGATGTCTTATTATTATTCTTGTGGCATACGGCATGCCAGACAACAAAGCGACCCTGGCAGGTCAGAACTGCAAGGGCCTCCGATACCTCGCCCTCTCTGCATCATACAGGCATCAGTGACCTGTGCATGGCTTATAATGGGATTAATTAGGATGAGATAATGAGCTTGTTGTCAAGCCAAAACAATGCCCTCAGAGCTCAATAGGGTCAATTAGCAATGACCTATGATTACCTCACCAGATACTGCTTTTGATAACAGAATATCTCTTGATTCTGTGGGACTGCCGTTGTTTTGCTCCGTACTATTTTGCTTGGTATTTTTGTTCTTTTAATACCGACTCTGCTGTCTTTTAGCTCGGGCGAATCACAACACTATACTATATCCATCGCTGATAATGTCCTCATTAAATCATTTATGTCACATGTGTTTTTTCCAGACAACATCAGAGGAAGTGCTCTGTAGCTGAGCAGCGTAGCATTCACCTTATTCCACACTTCGGTCAAATGAATGTGGCACATCCATTTCTCTTCCTTCATGTTGCTGGAAAACAGATTAATATTTATTATGAGGCCCAATATACTGAATGTGAGGTTGCCAGGCTCCTACCTGAGCAGAGCAGTATTAGCTGTGTGATAAACAACTTCTCACTATTTGATAAATAATCCAAGAGAAACACAACATCCCGACAGTGCTATGAAAGTTTTATGCCCTGTGCCGCAGAGGCTCTGTCTCTCGCAGAATACCAGACATGACTCGGAGAGCCGGCAGAATCCCAATACTTAATTTTTTTTTTTTTCATCTATTTTCTCCTTCACTATATCTGTCTCTTCAAAAATACCTAAAATGCCCTTTTCTCTCTGGCTAGTTTTGTGTTTGTATTCAGAGATTTTCGGTTTTTTTCTCATATGCTTGGGATAAATGTTCTCCCTGCTCCGCAGCAGGTTGTTGGGCAACCACAATGTACAAGTCTCGATATACTTCTTCCACTGCAGCCGGCCAGTTAATGGAGATGCCATTTCCAAAGCATGTGCGTCAAGTGCAGAGGAAGCAGTAGAGTTAAATATCCAAGCTGAATTCTGGATTTTAGAGTGGCAGCTTGTGTGACCATCTGGTCAAAATGAAAGAAACGGACTAGAGCCGATTTATCAGCCAGGCGATAATATTGACCGATATGGCCCTATCACAGATATATCGGCATCGACGTATTTGTTTTCCGATATGGTATAGTGGTGTAGTTATTTTAATACTAGCTATGCCATTAACTAATTTCAGCTAGCTAACTCAGTGTTTTCAATGTGAGTGACAGAATTTAAATACAAACAAGATGTCCGACAAAAGTTCAGCTCAAAACAACGCTGCGCAGTGTTGCAGCTCTCAAATTACATATATACACACATATATAAACATATGTATATATATATTTATTTATTTTTTATTTTATTTTACAGATGGCCGAAGGTGGAAGAAGAAAGGTGTTTGTTTGGTATACCATACCAAACAAATACGGACCCTGAGGTCTTTTACACACATGCAGGATGCATCCCACTGTGAAGTTCTTCCTGTCATGGGCACACACCATGACTTAAGTCAGATTCAAACTGTTGGGTCAATGTAAAATGTTTGTTACCTGTGGGGTGTGTCTCTTCCTCTGACCGGGATCTGAAGTGTCAAATCTGGCTGGAAGGTTCCACTGGTATAAATAGATGGGGGTTCCCGGGGGAAGAGACTAAGTGGGAGGTAGTGACAGGGGTGTTTTTCTGCTGGGAGAGATTTTAAGGAGAGATAGTTTAAAATAAACAGAGATAGTTTTAAGTAATATTATAGTAAATGGGAAGGTGCCTATCCTTGTAAGGTTTGAGTAACAGATAATTGATTGTCTCTGGGAGTGGGTGAGTCCACCTTGATATAAGGGAGAAGGCTGGAGCTCCAGGGAGAGTCAGTGACAGGGAAAAGAGGAGAGAGGTTGCAGTGCCTATTTGGGCTCCGTTAGTGACCGAGCCAAAAAGGGCCAGGGCTCTGGTACCTTATGTAATCCATTGTTGGTGGGTTTTTTTTGTGTTTGTTTTGCCAATCATTAAAGGAGGCACTGTAAATATCTGCCGGGACCTTCCATGATGAACTAAATATATACACATGGGCGGTAAATCTTGCCTGAGACCCCTTCTTCCAGTTGCCGGGCTGATCGGCCAACCTTCACACCACCAATCTGTCTGCCTTTTATGAACCCTGTCAACAGATCTGTTTCTTGGCATTTCCTATTTAATCCAGCTCCTCCTGTCCACATCTCAAAGTGTCCCTGGGCAAGACACTGAACCCTAAGTTGCCCCCTGTCCCTGACCAAGACAGGACAGGGATGTGCACTGGACTTGGTCCCCGGTCGCCACAGAAGGCTGACCACTGCCCCAGCTCCACTCGGTAGAAGGATGGCCGGATGGGTCAAAAGCAGACGATAAAACGTGACTGTATGTGTGTGTCTGAGCATTGTTCTCTGCACGAGTGTATATGTGTATCATGATTCACCAATAAATTATCTTAGGGTCCAATTATTATATTATTTTAGTTAAAGGAAATAAAAAAGTGCGTCCTCTAACGTTCTGATCTACCAAAAGACGTTCTGTGCTGTGATGCTAATCTGACAGGTTTTCTAATTTGGTCAGTCAGTGGAGGTGAGCAAATGGAGGACGCTTCTTTTTTTTTTTCAGACAGTAAGTTACTAGCTACAAAATTAGATAACATTAGCTTAGTAGATAGGCAATAGCTACAGTTTCAGGCCACTTTTACTACTGTACATTGTACACTGTTATTTATACACTTACTGTATAGAAGCTAATCTGCATGATTGCATTAAGCAGGCACTGCAGAGAGTCACACCATTTTTCCATGAAATATTAAACAGCTGACAACAAGCTATAAAATGAGCAAAGTGTCTTATTGAAACAAAGGTTTCAAAGTTAGGAAGAAGTTGCTTGTTGTAGCTTGTTAAGCTATGTTCTAAATCTGGAAATGTTCATATATAAAAATCAGAGAATTGTGGGAAATGCACTTTTTAAAAATGTGGACCCCACCCCCCCCCCAATGTCTATATCATGGTTATGCCCTTGTCAAAATATCACACACAGGCTTTAGCTAGCGCTTATTGAAATCTCCCTGAGGGAATGATTCATTTAGAGCCTTGATGTGTTGATGTGAGGAGAAACATGAGAAGGAAGGAAGACAGAGGTGCAGAGGAGGAAAAATGATGAAATTATTGAAGGTAATGACGAAGTAGGAGAGGGCGCAAAGGAGCACAGGACTGGAGTAGCGGAGATGGCGGAAAATCTGAGGTAGATAAAGAGGGGGGTATTTGAAAGGGATTAGATGTAAGACCTGTGATAAGAATATCAACGGAGATGAATCCAGGAAGGGGAGTTAAGGAAGGGTAAGATGCACCCACCTGGAAAAGTTCTGACAAGTGGATGAGAGAATGAGGCGGAGAATAATGAGAAGGTGTAAGTGGAAACGAAAAAAAGCGGCGCGGCTTAGGGGAGAGGTGTTTTGGTTATTTCTGTGTCACCCTGTAATGGGATTTTTCACCTGAACCACAGAGACCAGGCCAGATGAGCACCTATTTCACATGATGAGATTTCACGTGGCTGCGATCCCCACCGGAGCAGGTTCTTTCTTCACTCGTTTGATTTTGGCTTTGATAGTATAAAAGGTGATTTCCCCCCCCCCCTCCCACCCACCCTCTCAGTGGGGTAGTTAAGTGGATGATTGGAGTTGAGTTCTGCGGAGGATAGGAAAATAGGAAGGCAACGAGACACATTGGCCAAGGTAATATAGGACGTTACTCATTTGATGATTCATTTATCAAACCTAGCTGGTGCTATAATATATTGTGCTGTGTTCTTGAGACAGAGAGGTCCGGATAAACAGTGCATAAAAACAGAGAGAGAAAGAGAGAGACAGAGTGTCTTATCAGAGTGTCATCAGTAAAGGCTGCATGGAATAGTGAGTGTCAAGAGAGCGCATTTCCATGAAAACTAACTGATTTATCAATCCAAGCATCTAAATAGAAAATGACTTTGAGAGTGCCTGTCGCGGGTTACAAAAACACATTTCCTAAACAAATTTGACATTGCTGTTCTATCTTCAATACTAACAGACCCCCCCCACCCACCACCACCTTCCCTTCTGTCTTCTGTGTCTCCCTATCCTCTGCACACAAACACAGACACCTACACACAAGACTTTAAGCTTCTCACTTTAAGCTATAACCTATCCCCTGTTCTCTATCTGCAGTAAGAATCGCCTCGTGTTGTTTCAGTGCCTCAGCCAAATGTTAAGAGTAGATCACATCGGTATTTCATGTCTAATTGGATTGCTTTGGTGAAACGGCACTGCTGTAGAGGCTGTACCGTGGCTACTTCAGTGTACACTATGTGGTCTCTTAATCACTGCCAGTAGGTCAGGTCATAGTATTATTGTGGTGATATATACAGTACAATACGGTATATTTATACATTTCCTTTTAAGTAGACATGACTCAGAGATGGACGATGCATGGATCTTTGTGCAAGAAAAGATAGCGTAGCAAGTGAACGCTGGTGTTTAATCCTGTTTTCAAGTACTTGCAGAGAAACTGAACAAAGCTACAGGTTTCCAGCAACTGAAATACATCTACTTAACATTATGATGATAATGACGTATCACGAACGGAGCTTTTATTTGAGCAATGAAAATGTCAGCCTGAGGGATCTTCTTGTACAAAGAGAAAAAAAAAAACAGACTCACAAAAGGAAATTGTGAATCTTTAGTGTGCAGTGATGCTTGACTGTAATGGCTAAGCCATCACATCTCCCCCACCTTCATCTGAGAGGGATGCCAAGTTACATACACCACTAGGGGATCAATTAAACCTCTCTTTTCTTCTCTTTACACCTCCTCAAATCTGGAGGATGGGGTGGGGGGGGGGTTCAAAAGATGGACTGCATGCTCATTGCCCCCCAACTCCTAACCCAATTAAGACCATCTTCAAAAGAGTGCGTTAACGCCCTTAGTGGGGGTAAAGATGTAGCTTCTTTCCTGAACCTGGAATGGAATGGAGCATGGCCTTACGCGCTGCCTGTTCCTGCCACTGCAGTGGGGGCCGTGCTACAGGGAAATGAGGCTGAAGGGAATGCTAGCAATGCCAGAGTTCTGAGCTGCCAAGGTTGGAGAAGCTGAGCGAGAAGGCTGGAAACCCTTTGTGTATTTGGGTTTGTGTTTCATTCATGTCACAAGACGTTGCAATTTGACGTTGACCACCTCGAAGTCCCATCTACAGGCTCAGTTTTCAAGTGAGTTAGGGTGGCCTGAAATTATGGAGAATGTCCATAGTATGCTTTTTTGGTTACTTGCCATTTTGATCATTTGAATTGATCAGGGTGAATTAATAGTTACCACTGTTGGCAACTATTGTATTATTTTGTTCAGTTTTCTGCGTTGCCATGTCGTTTAAATCACCAACTGGGGATGAATTAAGTTACTGAAATGAACTGAATGTTTAGACAAAGTTGGTTGTGTCTTGGTAGCTAGCGTTCAGTTACTAGTTGACTTGAATGGATGATTTATGCTGACAAAAGGCCCCATTTTGTATTAGTAAGTGTCATGTCAAAAATATTAGAGCACTCAGAAAATGTAAAGATTTCCAGTCGTGGCTGTTGACAGAAACTTTAGAGGAGAAGACGGCGGTTGTCATTAATGGGGTAGACTCATTAGAGAGTTGTTTGTAGAATGCTATCAAATCTGCTAACAGTCATTTTATCTGTGTTGTAGTGGCGAGAAAGTCTTTTTAACTCAGAATATGGGGAAGAAAACTCTGTGTCATGTTTGAGCTTCAATGAAAGAAACCCTTGATGAGAAAATACAGAGCATTGTCTGACCGAGGCCAGCTTGTAATCAGAGTCACAAATAAGTGTACCATTAACGGCGATTCAAGAGGAAAAAGTATGGCTCAGGAAATGAACTACGCCGGTACAGTGTCAACATCCGAAAATCACCACTGAGCTGAGTATGTAAATGACGTGCTCAGTGCAAAGATGCCTGAAAGCTACGCTCATGTGAGGAGTCTGTTGGCATTTGGACATTTCGAGTTCCACCTTTAATGTTTAGAGGACTCCATTTTTGCACATTCACTCTGGCTTTGCAGTTCTTCTCCAAATTAATCTTGTTTGTGTTGTCAGCAAGATAATAGTAGTTTTTCCATTGTTGTACATTTGATAGTATTACAGTGGCTAACATAACATATCTACTGGTGGCAGCTAGTTAGCGCAGCTAGCCCTCCCTTAAAAATTGAGGAAATGCTGAATGTAGTTTTGGTTATAAACTTCACTGAATAAAGCATTTTAGGTCTGACATTGAGCAGAAAGAGAAACAGCACGTTTTGGATTTGGAAGTGACATATTTAGTTTAACCTGATTTAAAGCCTTTTGATTGAGATATTTTTTTTTGTGAACTATTTTAGGCCAAATGACAGCAGAATGTGTATTTCGTTGTGCTTTACACAAGCCAATACACAATACTGGATGAGTGAGGAGGAAAGAATGAAATGACAGAACAAAGCACTAAATAGATTTGAATGAATTAAGCTGTACATCGAAACAACTGCATCTAATCAGTTTAATATCTCTGACTTTATATTTGACAACTGTGTTTCACAAGACACAGTAAACCACATTCACTGCAACATCTACTCCTACCACAGTAGTTTTCTTTAGGACCAAGGAAGTAATGGGCATTGATGATCTGTACTGACACATCATGTAACCTTGCACCGCAATAATTAGAATGTTCGTAAAGGCACTCGTTTCATTCAGTCTTTCAAATAACACTTTCAAACGTATAGCGTGGTTTCTATTTGGCTCATGTTTTTTTCTTCTTGAGCTCGGCTCTCTCACCACTACCTTTGTGAGTGTCAGAGAAAACTCTGAGGCGAATTCTCAAAGGGCCATGTAAATTACTTGCGCGGTCGATGTGTGCAATGGGCCATTCACATACAAGATTTATACCTTTGGTAGTCTTAATTATGTCTGCCTTTTATTTGCTCTGTAAAGCAAGAAGCACAGAAGCCTGTAACAAGCCTGCCTTTCCTATAATAAATCTGCAGGATGGGATTGGTGGGTTTAGAACTAGTTGCCAATAGTCCTCTCTATCTTTTGCCTTTCTTTCACTCGCCCTCCTTTTTTCTTCACTCTGTACACTTTCTCTTGAGTTTTTTCCTTCATTCCTTAATCCTGTTTTTTTTTCAAAATCACATGTCCTCCGCTTTTCTGTCCCTTTGTGTTCACATTTCCTCGTGGTTCACTTTGATTTCACCCTCATTCCTCGATGGGAACGTCTCTATTGACTAAATAATAAAACGGGTTTATGTGGAAATATGTTAAGTTGATTGGTTGTGTTTCAGTGAAGCTAACACGGTTGCTTGACCCCAGTGAGCTCCTGCCTTAACCGGTTCGAGGTGGGGTTTTTTTTTTCCAGTTTTTCCAGAGTGAAAGAAATCTAGTAACGGACCTGCAAGTAAAGAAAAGTGGACAGTTTTTGTCTCTTTGGGTGAATTATGGGGACTGAACCTTTAACACTGCGTCTTTATTGAGTGGTTGTGACACCATTAGATCAGGCTGATAAAAGTAACGCTGTGCTATTTAATTACCTTTCATGACACCATAAATTTTGCCACAACCCCTCCACCTCCCCACGTCTTTCTCTCCATTCCGCCATCATCCATCCTTTCATGTCGGAGCAAAGCACATAAAGCTGAACTCGTCATTCTTGAATAGAGAAGGTCACTGAAGCCTACTCAGATTGACAGAATGATAACTCAACACGCGATAACCTGTCACTCTCGTTGATATGTGGGGTTGACATTTACATTTTTAACACAAAACTCTCACTGGTGCACGGAGGTGCGTGTGCTATAATGAGAAGATTTTTTGAAAGAAAACAGAGCTGTCTGTGTCAAAGGTGTGGATTCCCTTTTACTGCCACCAAAGTTTACTTCGATTAATACAATTGAAAATGAATCGACAATTGTCAAAGGCCCCCAACTCCCATCCACCAAACAGGACGTTTGAATCTCAATCTGATGGAATTCATGTGGTGGTTTACTTTGTTGCCAGGCTGCTGTCAATCACATCTTATCAACCATAGTCACACAACCCAGGAGAAGCGCATTAGCTTGGTTTTTGTTAATAAAGACATGTTTGTTTTGTTTTTTTGTCCGAACTTTCACGTTGAATGATTAAGTCAAAGAATTGTACGTAAGATTTTTTCTTGACATTGGAAACCAGCGGTAGATAAAACAATCTCATCTCAAGGTCCATATAGTTCACCATATCACATGGTCTTCATCAGTAGAATGAGTTTACTCAGTTTTTAAAGAAACCTAGCTGTTGAAATAGCCATTGTTATTATAAGCATTTAAAGAAATTCTTATTCATATTTTCTTAAATTTAACTTTAAACAGAAATATCTGCTGATGAAGGTCATGGCATATGATCGAAAGCTGCAGAACAGTTCATCACATGTTTTTACGTTTCTCATATGTGACAGTTTTCTTTTCCTTTTTTTTCTTTTACGTTCAATATCTTTGGGTTGTGTACTGTTTGTTGGACAATAGTGATATTTTTTTCCCTATTTTCTGACATTTCATAGTCTAAATAATTCATTGATTAATCAAAAGTAAGTACTGGCCAGATTACTCGATAATGAAAATCATTGTCAGTTGCGGCCTTAAAAAATATCAAGGAAGTCATTTGTGGCTTTCGTGGATCAGAATCATTCATAATTTGACTGTATCCATCGCTTCAGAATGTTATAATGGTTGCTGACACTGACCATTCACCTCCAAGCATACGTTAAAGCTTTTAAATATATCTCATTACTTTTTTAAAACCTAAATTGCAGCAATGAAAGCCACAGTATATGCCTGGGCATGAATGACTAGTTAACCTCTTACCCCGGTCATAAAAGTCCGTTTAAGCAAATTGGCTGCTAATAGTGTAAACTCAGTACTGATCTCTTAATATGCTCTAGAGACACATTGCCTTTTTTGTTGTTGTTGTTGTTGTGAAGCGACAGCACATTCGGTGCTGTCGTCTTTGTTTGAGAGCCCCTTTCTCCCTTTTCTCCCCTGGAACAAAAAATAATGGGTGAGTTACACTAACAACGGTTGCGAGGGAAATGTTGCCGCCTGCCTTTGTGTGAGTAAATACCAAAACACAAAAGCTGCAATTTCCAGGAAGTGGATTCATAGAGCTCTTCACACGAATGAGCGCGTAAATAAAAATGAAGTTGTCTTCATGAGTGACCTCTGCCAGGAGGTGTGAGAGAGAGGAGGAAGGGTTGGGGGGGGGGGGGGTTGATAGAGGAAAGGGAGAAGATGGAATAAAAGGTAAGATTGAAACATAGTTCAGGGTCAGGACATAATTACTTACAGAAATGCCTGCTCAACGGGTGGGCACAGAAATGCATTTAGCAGTGTTTAAAATTTTAATTTATCTATGAAAGGCACTTTTCCTTTTTTCTCTACTCTCCCATCTCTTTTTTTCTCTCGCTCATGTGCTATTGCTACACATTAACAACCTTCATTTTGATCAAAATACAAAAGCACTGAAATTCCCATTAGGCCTTTTTCTTTTTTTATTTTAACGGAGGTTATTTCAGTGAGAACATCAAAAGAGGGAGAATTAGTTTGGTTTTATGTTTATGTTAATCAAATCGACTCCCTGTGAATTCTATTCACTGGTTATTCTTTGATTTGACATTGTCCCCTCTCAAATTCACTAAGCTGTTTACAGCAGCTTGTGATTTCTGCTCCCTAACAAATCAAATACAAAGACGTGACACGTTTTAATGGCTGCAGGCTTGTTAAGCATGTTGAATATCTGTAAAGCATTAGCAGGGCGGGCATATGCAACAGAGAGAGAGAGAGAGAGAGAGATTTAAGAAGAGAGCGTTTGAGAGGGGAGGTGAACAAAAGAAGAAATGGAGAATAAAGCAAAAACATATCAACGAGCCTGAGAGTGTGTGTTGCATTGTTCCTGTGAGGCAGTTACATTTCACACAGTCAGCAAACATCTATGGTGCTGAATCCAAAAGCTTTTTTTTATGACGGAAAGAAGGACAGTGCATTTCAGCCCAACCCAAAAAACATGGCCTATTTGAACAGATGATCACAGATTGCATTTAATGTTTTTTGCCACATTTGAATGGAAGTTCAAATTTCAAATAAAAAGCCGCAGCCCAAATATGGACTGACTCCAATTTACCCCCTGCCCCCCCCACTACTATGAAAGGTTCCCATTATTACAGAACGTCATTAAAACCGTTCCTTGTTATAACAGCATAGGCGCGTAAACGTATTGAGTTGGTATGTTGTTACGACAAGAACATTTTCTGTCTTAACAACAGATGTGATTTTGTGAAATGATTAAAGTGCCATGATATAATAATATAACCAGGTAAAATGACACATTGTTCTATTAAGAAATGTTTCCTGTGAAAACTGAAGAATCTGTTGTTGATTCATCAAAAAGAGAAAAATTATAATTGCATTGCTTTCACACCACAAACAAGCTGCGCCGGAGGTCACAGCGGACGGTTTTGTCAGTTCATTCCGACGCCAGCACTAAACACACCATTATATGTTCACTTATCATTAACCTGTTTGTGCTGGCTGTTGTTGTAATTACAAAATCATTCATGTTTAGCCCAGATTATGTTTTCCAAAACCATTTCTGAAGGGAAACCAAAATAGCAGGCTGCAGGTTGTGTGAAGGATTGAGACATATCGTCCTGCACTTTAGTGTCGAGTCAGGGAACAGAACTCCTCAGCAGCCAACACCTCCTACAGAGGAGCGCAATATATTATGCAGCTGTCACAGCCGAATAACCTCACTCCGTGCGCGACGTCAGTGTTGCGTGTGAGTGACGTTAAGGGCAGTTTGAAGTCTGAATTTAGCGCTGCTGGAGATGAGCGATGAGGGAATGGGGATTTCATCTTTATGTAACTGACTATAAGCATGAGGGTAATAGGAGTTTTTTTCTTTTTTTTTAAGTGGTCTTGTGTAATGTCATATTGTATGCATGTCAATCGGCACATTACTGTTGAGTAAGCAGGATAGTGGAGGGACACAGGGTTTAATTTAGCTGCCTGGATATCCCAGCGGCTCCCTGCAAAAAATGTCACGGTCCACGGGTTAAGCAACACAGATGGATGAATGTCAGGAACTCCAAGAGAGGTGTCACATCCAGAAGGCGTACAGGGACTGTGAGGATGTAAGGAAGCTCAACCTGAACAGCAATTTGCGGTAGCAAATTCTACTTTTAGGATATCAAACACCAAAATAGAAGGAGATATTGGCGGTGCAGAGAGTTGTAGTTAAACAACAAAAGGTCAATTTTTAAAATGGGCATTGTTTGGAAATTCATGGAGTGTATCAGCTCTATGGAGAGAGGTTAACAACTGGCCTGTGAAAAGGTTATCCATGACAGGGGGACTAGAAAACTTTACTTGTAGGTCCATGCAATTATTTTTTGATATTACAGAAGAGTTTGACTTTCTGTTATTTGCTGCAGACAATTATGTTATGTTTATTGAAGAAATGCAGCTGCTTTAAGTTAAAATATGACGCACACTTTGATGCCTTTTCCTGTGCTGCTTTATTCAACTGTGTTTCTATTTGATGTGTTGATATTCAGCTTGTACTCACTACAATTACTTTACAGTTCCCTTAATTAAGTGTGCAGCTCCCAAACTGAGACTGAGCATTGCGATTTAAATCTGATTTCAGACCAACATTGCTTTAGTTTCATTTTGATTTCCAAGCATTGATTTGTTTGATTCTTTATTTCTTCTATTTTTTTTTTCTCTTTTTGCCTTGCCTGGACTTGATCAAGGCAATCTGTTTCCACAGGGGATGTGCCAAAAAATGGAATATGGGCTGCCTGTCTGAACATAGCCTTGGATATTAAGTGAAATATTGACCTGTCTATAGTGCACTAGCTGGAGAGTACCCCTTCACACACACACACACACACACACACAGCTGGACACATTTGCATAAATACACGTAGTGGATGCGTGCATGGACAAAGAGCACACATGCATGCCCGCACGCACAGAATGTTAAAAATACAGCTGTCACCCGCACCTGTTCTTGTAGC
Source organism: Gadopsis marmoratus (assembly GCA_036023855.1). Classification (NCBI taxonomy): domain Eukaryota; kingdom Metazoa; phylum Chordata; class Actinopteri; order Centrarchiformes; family Percichthyidae; genus Gadopsis; species Gadopsis marmoratus. Next base: position 137,322 of record JAVQJF010112352.1, read on the forward strand.
CCTCGCTGCATGTGTCTGCGTCATCAGATTGTAACAGGAGAGCTTTGCATAAGCCAATATGTACACACAATCACGCACACACACACACACACACACACACACAGACAGATTCATTCATATTGCAAAAATGCACACACGCTAACATGCACATAGGGTTCTCCAGGGTTGCAGTGTCTGGCGGGTGTCCAGTGCTGGAGTGGTTCTGCTCTAGAGAACGGCAGACCCTGTCCACAGCCCATCAATCAAACCCTCCCGGCAACACTTCCCCTCTCTCCCTTCCTCCACCATCCCTCCTTCCCATCGCACCGCGTGTCTCCCTCTTTCTGCTCTCACCCCCTCTGTTTCTCTGATAAAATCCATCACTCTGTATACCATGTTTCTCATGCACCACCTCACCTCCGTTAATCTCCCTCCTCTTTTCTCTCCGCTTTCTCTTTGAATTTTAAACTCCCATCTTTCCACCAATCTATTCTTCCCCTCAGCATATTTAAAACATTTCTGTACTCATAGATACTCCACCAGCTCCACCCTACACCTTTAGTTCCTTTTCACATGTCACCCCACAGGCTTGCATATTCCTTTACTTCCTCTCTCTCTCCCTCTGTCTCTCCCTCTGTCTCTCCCTCTCACGCTCCTGATTGATGCGAGCAGACGGCCTCTATCAGTGTTTTATGCATAATCCAAATAAGATATGCTTGTGCCTGCATTTCTGAAAGTCCTAGCCAGCCCCTGACACGATGTGCTGACAGAGGATTCACAATACGCAGACACACACACACGCAGACAAACGCGCACAGCATATATATATATATATATATACATGCAAACACTCGCACACTGATTCAGAGACACACACAAAAACACACACATGCCACCGTCAAAGGATTACTTCTAAAAGTTATGGCAGACAAGACAAAACGCTGTATATGGTTATGTGAGGTAATATATTGATTTGTGTGTGCGCATGTGCCACTGTGTCTTATGTGTGTATTTATGAGCGACTGGGACAGAATGTGCATTTAAATGGCTATGTTAAGTAATGCTGACCCATCTCTTTCTTTTCTTGATGTCCCATCCATACCAAAGCAGCAAAGCAGGATGCATGTAAAGCTTTATGGGCACACATAAGAAATGCGATGCTCCAATCTGTTCCTTCCCACCAGGTAAATGCACCAAGGACAGAAGAAACGAGGGATTTCAATCACCAGAATGAATGCTAAATGAGCTAATCAAGTGTTTCTTATGGAACTATATTACAGTGATACCTTTCCTGCCCCAACAGTTTTTGAGCCCAGAGGAACACTTCGTCCTCAGGGTTGTAGGAGTGGGTGGCATGGATAGAAGCCTCTAATATGGTATATGTAATTTCATATACTGATGTATGTTGTGATATAGTATATTTTCAGGAAAATCAATTGACAAACTTTTTGTATAAAAATTCATAAAAACATTTTTTGATCCAGTATGAATTGTGCCATCAATTGCATATAATTCTGTTTGTCTAATAAAAAGCAAGTTTTGCAAGTCAAGAAAGTCTTTGTTTTTGTTGTAAAACTGCGAAAATACGTCATTAGAAAGATGACACACCCAGAAGTCACGTAAGTGATGAAATGACCTTCTCTCTCCACAAGCTACTCAGAGCCGCTGAAGCTCTGAACTGCGTGTTTTGTACCAGGATGTAGTCCCAAGCAACAGGTCTCGTTCTTTTGCTTCCCGGCTGATAGAAGGACCAGGAGACGCAGGACACATCAGATGAGATAACGTTACATTGATGGCGGCCATGTTGGTGTTGGTGATGCATATTTGTGCGAGACGAGAGATGTAGTTCACTGAGCGGCTTCACACAAATTGGTACTTTACAACAAACGGCGACTTTGTTGACTTGTAAAACCGTCTTTAAATTGACCAACATCGTGTGTTATTCATGGCACAATTCACACAGGATGAAAATACAATTTGTCTCTACGTATTTTTTTATGGAATAAGGTCCCATGGGGACCCAAGGGAGGGACTCTCTAAGGACCTTTCAAACACAGAGGCCATTCGACGTGCTTAACCCGGGGAATGATATACCTGACAAATCAAGTTAGCTAATCACATTGATGCAAAAGTCGCACAACAATCCTAAAGCCTTTTTCAGACGGGCACCACTTCACATTATTCTGATGGACAATGTCGGTCTCCTGGCTGAATAAGCACCCTGCTTCCTTCCTTTTACATAAAAGACCAGTAACACTTTCAGATTAACGTAAGTGAAACTTGCACATCTTGAACTGCCTTCTAAAATCACTTAGACATGTATTATCTCAATTATATCTCATTTGCTCTCTAATAACATTAAATGATGAAACTGATGCGGAAATATACAAGTGGATTTATCATGGAAGAACGGATTTCGGGAAGCAGTGGTGAGAGTCCCTCTTGATCACAGTGGCCATTAATGAAGGCTTCAATGGAAAAGATTTACAATCCATCAGTGATGCAGCCATCTTCCTCCTGATCATAACAGCTTTTACCCACTGCTGCTCTCTCTCCCTCACAGCCACCAGGTGAAAAAATACTGCGCGAGCACGATGGCTCATGCCGTAAATGTCCTCTCGTGTCTGAACAACGCCGTATGGAACATTAACGCAAAAGACGCCTACGTGTGAATGACCAAACACCATTACTTTAACAGACTGATGCACCCAGCAGTGTTAAGGGTTTTAAAAGCCAACTGCCATGAAGCAGGCCTGCTCATTGATTTGCAACATTGCACACAACGGTCTAATTCAACCACACATACCAACACTTTGGAATTCCTGTCTTCAAATTGGCAATTTGTAATCATCACATATTTCTGCAAAATATGAGAACATTGGAAGAATGATTGCAATTGTACATATTACCATCCTTGTGAAACCTCAGCCTCAACAAACCAAATCAAACAAAGGTTTGTTCCCTCTGAATTAGTCTTCTTTTGTCTGAGTAACATCTATTTTAGTTGCCGAAAAATCCGCTTCAAAGTCAGTGAGCTGTTGAGGCCGGTGTTTTTTTTTTCAGGTTGTAGCTGGTTAAGGTGGGATGAAGGAGAGGGCTTTACTTCGTTTCCCAATAGTAGTGCAGAGGATGAAGAAATAATGCCCAGTTTAATGCCATACATTCCAGCATGTTCAATGAGATCATTCTTTTTGTTCCTGTCTTTAATGCACTGCAGTCATGGTTGTTTACGACTGTGTTCATTAGATCCTTATGGTTACATAACATTGTTTTTAAGGACTGCTTTAATTAAAAATGTTTTCACACGTCAATATTATTGGTAGTCATTGTCAAACTACAAGATTAATGTTTTCATATGCCACAGCACTTGGAATAATTTAAAGAAAAACATAGCACACAAACTTCAGGTTTAAGCTGCAACCACTTCCTCTGGGGTAATTTTCAGGGGAATCATCACAGGAGAACAATGTGTGTGAAATTGTGTTACTGATATTGAGTACTGCAGGTATGACTCAGGACAGGGTACTTGCCAGAGACATAAACTTCAGCTCGCATAGCTCGGTGTTGATGTGAGTAAAAATGATAAAAGAGATTCCATTGCTGAAAGACATTCCACTTGCTAATACCTATTACCTGCACATTAGCATCTTCGAAAGTGGTACCGAGGTGGTGATAATAAAAAAAAAGGGAAACACTGGAGAGAAGGGATTATATCCAGATATGCTGCTTACACTAATGAATGACTGGGTATTAATGTATAAACTCAGACCTAAGGGATTCACACTGAGTAATTGAGCAGTCTGGTGTGCTTGCCACCAAAGCCAAGTGGGCTCAGTTTCCAACTACTACACCACTACTAGACAGGATCCACTTTGCAACCACAAGCTTAGTGCATGAACACACACATGCTCCTGAATGTGCAGACAATTGTGTTTGTACAAAGGAAGCCTTTATCAATCACTCAATCTAATTCAAATTAAGGGTTAAGGGTTAATTCCAGTTCATTACATAACATTGAAGGCAAGGAAGAGACGCTCACGCCAAGGAATTGACCATTGATAGCAAATGGTTAAACAGATTTGGTGGAAAAGGCTCTTCTGCTTGAGGGAGCTCTCAATGAATTTGAGTGACAGCAATAGGGGTTTTCGGGCCAGACTGTTCTGGGGAGAACTACATATCTTTAAACTTTTTTCTGATTGCATTGGCACTGCCACTGGGAATGCCGAAGTGACGTAAGTCCCAACGCGGTTGGTATAGCAACATCACTAAATGACGTTGTTTTTCACCTGTCACATATACTCTCGCTAAAGCCTGGACTTCACTGTCGGTCCATTTGTCCGTGTTTTGCATTAAACCTAAGGCTACAGCCAGCACCTGGTTAGATTAGGTTAGCACAAAAACTTTAAACTGAGGGAAATAGCTAGTATGGATCTGTTCAAAGGTAACACAATCCACCTTCCAGCACCTCTAAAGGTCACTAATTAACATGATATATCATATATATAAAAACATCTTTATTCAGAGGAAACACTGAAAGTGCAAACACTTGGAATGTTGATTATGTAAGAGTCAGTTAATGAATGTGTAACATGATTTATGGTTATGTTATTATTATAAGATTATTATTATTATTATTATTATTTGAAATTACTATTTGCATTGAAGAATGTTTCCCCATAGTATGTTTTATTACTGTTAGAAGGCTGCGTTGTATTTGACTGCATTTACCTTTTCTGATGTGTGGTTTCCGGGTCACGTGGAAAAAGGCGGAAAACAGGAAGTGCGCTGAAAAAGAGCGAGTGAGTAAAGTGGCTGCTAGAAAATAATCCGTCTCCAGCTGTCGATTATTCTTAGGGAAAGTGATTCACCACACCACACCACAACGTGGC